>JAWPHD010013991.1:0-64292 GCA_037043455.1 Cyrtodaria siliqua | reverse complement strand
AAATGTCCAGCTGTATTGCAGGCTAAGGAGCTTAACATAGCTGTTCTAGAAATGTTAGCAATAATTATTGGCTTAAAAATATGGGATAATCAGTTTAAGGGTAAACGGATATTGATTTACTGTGACAACGAGGGAGTTTGTCAAGTCATTAATTTAGGTCGAGCGCGGTGTGAAAAGTTGCAAGATTGTCTGAGAGAAATTTGTTATTTGTCAGCAACTGGTGAATAACTGTTAAGGTCTAAATATCTGGAAGGGAAAAATAATAGAATAGCAGACCACTTATCCAGGAGGGAGTTTAACAGCTCACATGATTTAGTTTTTCATGAATTTAGCAAAACATTATACATTAACAGAGTTTATTGTACAAGCTAAATTATTCGATCTGGAAAATGATGGTGAATATTTATTTTTCAGACAGACTTGGTGAATTGATATATAAAAATCGAACAGGAAAAGCAGCATTCAAGGACGACAGTCAACCACGAACACACACAGAAACAAAGAATAAATTTAGAGATGAATAAAAGGCCAAATAAGACATCACAAACACGAAAGGGTTGACAATAGGGCTACCGCCTTGGAACGGTCAGTGGCAAAAAAAGGCCGATGGGGTTTAAACCAGGTTATAGGTTGCACCAAACCTCACACTTACCCTACTGTCAACCCAATAAAACGGGACAGTGTAAATAAAGAAATCCCCGCTATGAACTATTCTAAAACCAACAAGGCAGCATTAATAGGCAATATGAATAAAACACAAAGACGCTCGTGTATATATATATACAAAAAAACAACAATAGCCTGGAAAGCTACAAAGAAGGTACTCAATGACTTGGCAGAAGCCAGAGTAACAAGAGAATAAACCATTGAGGGCACGACAAGACAAGACTGCAGACAAACATCAAACGTCACCGTCCCAATGGGCTTTAGGTAGGCGCCATCATAGGGTCCACAGCTTGTCCGGTCATCGCACAATTAAAGAGGAAAGCATAGTGACGAACTGTAAATGCGTCCACCACCAAGCATGCAGTGCGTTGGAAAATGATAGGGTCATAACCTCTTTTGATCAACCTTTTAACAAGTTTAACAAAGATAGTATGAAAGTGATCATGACCAAGGATCTTACGAAGTTTGTAAATCACGTCACCATAGAAGTCAGGGTGTGATAGTCCTTGTCGCAGAAGAGTTCTTAGGTGATCTCAGGGAGTCTAACAAAGCTGCATATGATTATGAATCAAAAAGAATTAAGAATACAGTGGGAATCATTTTTATTGTTTTGTGTATATTTCTATTTTCAATATTTACCTGCATCCAGAGAAACGTTACAACTATATTCTCAATTTTTAAGTAGGACATTTAAATCAACAGATTCAATGAAAAATTATCTAAGTGGAATTAAAACAATGCACATATTACTAGATTAATCAGGGGATCACGTTGATACATTACATTTGTCATTAAAGGGTATGGCTAAGATAAAACCGTTTTGCTTACGGCAGGCGGAACCAATTTGCAAAAAGTCTATAAAATACTAGATTTTTCTTAATCAGAAAACTATGTAATGTGGTGTTTATTTTTATTTGCTTTTTTTCTAATGGTCAGAAAGTCAAATTTAGTGCCAACAACCAAACTGGATTTTTTTTATTAAGAGTGTTAGCAAGACAGAAAACGGACTTATGGTTGCAATGAATTGGACAAAAACTATTCAAAAGGGGGAGCGACTCTTGCAGCCTCCTCTTGTTAAGTAAAGGCATATGTCAAAATGTGCAAGAAAATCCATGCATCAGAAGAATCTCCCCTATTTGTTTTTAAGACTGGTGAAGCCCTCACTTATAATCAATTACAAAGTAAGTTAAAGCAATCCATTTGTTTAATTGGATTACACCCAGAATTTGTTTTTTCTCATTCTTTCATAAGTGGGTTTGCTACTTTGGCATTTCGTTCAAAGATTTAAGCATAAGATTCAGTTAATGGGAGATTGGCGCTCAGACGTCTATAAAAAATATTTATATATGACCGTAGAAGATAAAGTTGAGGTTGCTGAAGAGATAATTGCCAGTATTAAGGCAAAACATAAAAACTTTAAAGGTAAATGTAGCTTTGGGAAGACACGAGAATAAAGACAAGTTTATGACGAGGTAATAGTCAGTAATAGGTCAAATTACTGAGCTATAATATCATTACAGATATATATAGTTTTAAAACTAAGAAGTTGATAAATTGTTTATTTTATAAATTGTTGTTACCATGTCATTGAAATGGTATTTTAAGGGTTTTATTTGTCACTTACTGAATGCAGAAAAGTGGTGAACGTGTGTGATTCTATTGACAAAGATATTCAACACATTGAAGTTTTGGTCTTGAAAGCATTTCCCGGCGCTACGATAGGCAGGTTAGGTGGCCAACAATGAACCATTTGATAACATTATTTCAGACTATGCCAATTTGGTGGCTACTATTAGACGAGTTAATATAGATAAAAAATATTGGTTTCGTCTGTTTTACCAAGGCCGATCGACCACACCTCCATCGAAGCTAGGATAGGGAAAATAAATGATTTTATCATGCAGATATACACTTTTCTGCCTAATAAAGGGGTGACCTATTACATTTTGCTTTATTAGGCAATGACCAATAGAGCAAATCAATGCGGAATCCCTCGACGTTTATTGTACGTAACGTTATCTGACGTCATGCACGTAACGTTGCCTGTGTTTTTTGAATATAAAGTACTTAATCATTTCTATTACTTATTATATTTACTCACTCGGGAAATTAAATAAGATACATTAAAGTATATATATAGGAAAAACTTTGACTTGTTGAATTATTCGAATATATAACTCATTACGATACTTATAAGTCAACGATTATAATTAACCCCAAAAAAGGTATCTATGTTACACTATAATGGAGATTGAGCCCTATTATTGAAATCAATTTACTAGAAAAATTTAAATTTCATCACACAAGATACTCTTATTTATTAAAGGAAATGTAGAGACACAGTCAAACAACTCTTTTTTTGAGAGTTCTGAAAAACTTGGAAAACGGTGAAAGAATTATCAAAATCGGATGATAAACAAAAAAGATATGACCATTTAAAGGTTGTTCTAAAATGAATATGGGAGCCGCCATTTTTAGAACTATGACATCATAGTTCCATATTATCATATATGGAATATTGATAAATATCATTTAAAACGAAGAAAATCACTGCAAATGAATTCACTTTTTTTGCTGGTCATATAAAGCATTATTGCCATTAAGTATTACATATTTTTCATACAGTTGCTGTTATTTTCCCCCTATATCAGTAAACGCTCATATTTATAAATATTCCATATATGGTCATTTAGAACCGTGTTGTCATAGCTCTCTAAATGGCCGCTTCCATATCCGTTTAAACAGAAACTTCAAATGATCAGAACTTCTTTGTTTATCATCCGATTTTGATAATTCTTTCACCCTTATTCAAATTGCTCAGAACTCTCAATAATAAAGATGGTTTGGCTGTGTCGCTACATTCCCTTTAACTTTTCATCAACATTTACATTTTGCATATTACATATATAAGAACAAGGTTGTTAACAATAATGTTTGACTGAGGATATAGCCTGGTTATAGTCAGGCGGGGGGTATTTCCTTATTTACAATGCCACGTTTAATTGGAATGACAGTAGCACAATACTGAGATTAGGTGTACCCTGGAGCCTGGTTTAACCCCACCCACCCCCAACCCCCCAGTGGCATGATTCCATGACGGTTCCAATGTTGGCGCGTGGCTGCCCTCCTGTACATAATTCAGCTTATCGATGTACCATAATAGCAAAACTGCTAATAATAGATATTTTGTGTATATATCATACAAGCTGCACTTTATGTGCCCTACCCTCCCTTGAACAAGACTTAACGTAATAAATATTCCTGCATGGTACTTCAAATCGATATCAGGACATAATGTGGATTTATCAAAGATCTTGAAAAATATATCGAGATATTTAACTTGAATTTTTGATTTAATTTGCTTAAAAGGGCTTCAAAGTAGGTGAAATAACTAACGCGAATGAATTTTCGCGACAGCAGTAACATGCCACCATAACTACCCATGTTGTCCATCGAGTCCGTAGTTTCACCTCTGACATATTTCTTGTAAATAGTTTTATCACATAACTAACGGTGTGGGAGTGAAATAACACCATTCTATATTTTTGATATATCACTAGTTATATAAGTATGCAAATAAGCCTAGTATGCGCTGTCGATATTGACTATGTTCCAATTCTCACGGTTTATGTCGGTTTCGACATTTTAAAGCGACAGGCAAAATGCAATAAAAGTCAATATGTGAGTTATGTGATAAATAGAATCTAACATTCGTTCTCATGCATTGAATTTGTTAAACGAGTTGGCAAAATTATATAATGCGAGGCTCCTCATTCATTATTGAATTTATTAAACTCCTTAGCAAAAAATGATATAATGCTCGGCAAGAGCCTCGCATTATATCGTTTCGCCAACTCGTTTAATAAATTCAATAATGAATGAGTACTCATGTAAGATCCTCTATGTATTGTTGCTCTTAATTAAAATGAATGTGACAATTCCTACCTACACGCCAATATATTTTGGGGGAAAAAAAGATAATAAATTAGTTAATTATATATTAATATAATAACAATAATAATATATTTGATAATAAATTTAACAGATAACAATCCTCGCAAACCTAAATTAACGAATTTTAAAATCTGGCAATTTAAAGCGCCTACATATTTAGGATATACCAATGTTAAAGTGTCACATATTACTGCAAATTCAACTCGAGTATGGATAATGCAGCAGTGTAATGTTCATATAGAAAACTCATAATCACCAGAAAAGGTGGGGTCACAAGACATGTAAGAACGTTCTTGTTTGTTTACTAAACAAGTCAAGGGTACAGCTGTTTTCATTGATGGTTGCTCACTAAGTGTAAGAATAGTCGAAATTTCGAAAATGTTCATCAGTGATCCAGTAAAACCTATTAATACGCTTCTTATGCAAACAACCACAAATTCTAATAGAAATGGGCAGTTCCCCCCTACATTTAAAAAAAGAGAGCTTACTTTTTATTATAGGAAATACATTCGAGTACACCTCGGAGGTTTACATGTAATTAGTGGTGGTAAACCTATAAACAGCATACTAAGAGCACAAAACTATGCACCACACATTACCAAAGCAACATAAACATATATCCCAAGGGAGAGTCCAGGATGCCAAACATATTCACTCCAGAAGAGACTATATAATACCAACGTTCAGTCTATTTATAGAGAGATGCAGTAATACAAATTTTCGAGATAAAAAGCACACCAACGGTCTCTATCATACAGCTATAATATTTTTTAAAAATAAATAAATAAAAAATAGTCAGAGCTACTGTCTGTTAAAGATAACGTCAAAGAACTCTGATGGAGCAAGGTGAACATGGTGAAGGAACAGCTGACGATATAAAAGAAACTCAATCTCATATCACATGGTGAAGGAACAGCTGACGATATAAAAGAAACTCAAACTCATATCCCTTCATATTAGATATGAGACTATTAAATGAATTACGGAAACGTCATAACATGTATTTAACTATAATAACATGTATATATGCATTCTTTAAAAATAATTTACATTTTTTTCTATCTATTCGACATTGATTCCAAAGCCCTGTTTGGGGACGTAAGAATGTCGCGCTTTTATCTGGCATAGACGTGTTAGTAGAATACAAGTAGAGTAGTGATACTTTCGTTAGTAATGTTAAATTGATACCACTTACGGTGAATCTTGCTCCACCCTGTTAACTGCAGAGTTGAACAGTTCTGGTTATGTACTGGTTACCATTGAATACAATATCGTACATTTTCAACAGTAATCATTAAATGTTGATACAATCTTTCACATACAACTAGATGTACTAAATATCTAAAAAATAAATGTTACCTGTCTTTCCATTCTGTAACTCTTCCCGTATAACTTGTGCAACCAAGTCGTCAATTTGTTTCTTCTTACTTTTGATCTTGAACTTTCGACGTAAGAAATCTACTAAGTTTTCTCCGTCTTTTCCCGGGACGCAATTATTGTTTCCCATTATATATTTAGTTAGATTTGCTCAGCGGAGCTTATCAAAACAGCTGTGGCGGACGTTAGCCATCCACGTAACTACGATTAAAACCGACGTTGCGTAGAAACGTCAGTGACGTCATGTGTTTCTACGAACATCTACATGTTTACATCGATAAAGTATAGATATTATAAAATATGGTCACTGTTTTGTACTTAATGTCGAAATTAATTATTTATTTTATTTTTGTTTACTTATATCATACGATATGCTCATATTAGAAAACTCACTGGTCCGGAATCCGCTTACATAATTATTTGACCAAACCACTCCGCGCAGTCCTAGTTTAAGCAATTACAAAAGTAGTCTATCACTTTGAATTACGTCCTATCTATATGTCAGTGTTGTAATAAAGAAATTACGAGATTATGAAACAAAATGTCCGGTTTACACGGAGTATAAGTAGTGAACAGTAATGTTTTATCCAGTTGCTTTGGACATCATTCCAGCCTTCAACACTCATCTTTCTAAACACACACTTAAAATACACCAGTTGGTCAAGACCATCATTTTGGTGTCATTGAAATTCTGACGAAATATTATTTGATCTACCAGACGATATGGTTAAGATTAAATATGTGATAGTAATTAACCATCAAAAGGAATTAATGTTACGCGAAAGATCGCGAGATACAAGCGATAATTGCCTTTGTTAATGACATACAAATAGCCACTTACTGACCATCTGCGTGACCTAGAGCGTTTTCGTCTGCATGCAAACGTACATCACATAGATAAGATGTTAACATTACGCAATGTAAAAATGCCGATACAAATCTTGCGAATTAGAAACAATCTAACCGGAAATTAATAGGTTACAACTTCCGAAAACGTGTAGGCCTTCTATGTCCTAAATATTAGGGAAAACTCGAAAAATATTTTTTTAAGATATTAAAAGAGACAAAACATACAAATATAATATCTTAGTTGTTTTTTTCTTCTAAACTTAGAAAATGTAGCAGTATATTTTGTCACGTTTAACATAGGTCAATCACTGTGGTAAATATGTATACATGTGCCTGTTCAGATTTCATTTTGGTACTTGTGAGTTGTGCAGATTTTAATTTCATCTGCTTTAACTTGGTGTTGTGGCTACACAGTAAAAAGTAAATGTTATCTTGTGAACAATTTTAGGGAAATGTTTTCCTTATGTTGGTGTTTTCTCGCAAAATACACTAAATAATGTATAACCTTATACATAAGTTTACACCGCGCAAAACTTCACTATTTTGGGGTAAACTTTATCCAATCTGAAGTGTAAATGTGTTTAAGTTAGGCAATGTCTTGCCACGATAACGGCTAGCTAAAGAGAATAAACTGAGGCGTAACTTTGTATCTGGATTATGATAATATTTCTCCAAGAAATGGAAACGAATCCCTTAAAATGGTTGTCTCTATAGCACGCAAGAGGTAACGTTAAACCTTAAGCACATTTTTTAATTATTTATTTAAACAATACAAGTCATTGATGGTCCGTTTGCAAAATCTAACCTGTAGTACAGTTCATCAAACCTTTATGTAACCCCTATCGTTTGGTTGTGTTCAAACTTTCCATACATGTATGTAGGCGTACGTGTCTAAATAGGTAATGTGATCAGTTTATAATAATGCTCCATCAGCTAATTTTGACTAAATGAATACATTCGTTAACGTTTCATGTCAACAAAAGGAAGTTGACTATCTTCAATTCGTTGCCTTTCCTTGTTACCTTATTAAAAGGAAACGTTTGCTTAAACGGTGTATTTTTACCGCGTTTTATCTACTACTGATCGATGTTATCAGGTGTTTGCAAGACGTTTACATTGTGTTCGAACAAATAGGAGGATTTCCAATTAAATATAAGCGCCTATAGAATACAGTTGTGTTTGTTTTATTTTTATTCGTGTATGCAACCTTTTAACATACTGAAAGGACAAGGTTTGATAACTGTTGTGAAAAGTTTGTGAAATTGTTGACATGTTTTACTTAGAAGCTGTG
Source organism: Cyrtodaria siliqua (assembly GCA_037043455.1). Lineage (NCBI taxonomy): Eukaryota > Metazoa > Mollusca > Bivalvia > Adapedonta > Hiatellidae > Cyrtodaria > Cyrtodaria siliqua. The sequence goes on along the minus strand of JAWPHD010013991.1, from coordinate 56,155 downwards.
TGACTGCTTAGATAAAGGAAAAACAAATCAACCTTTATCAATGTCCAGGTTATTGTGACAAATGAATCGAATAGTCGAGCCTGCTGAAGAAGGACATCTACTGATTTTAGGTGGTTCTCACAATAGAATCTTCTTCTCGGTTGTTTCCATTTTTCAAATAATAAAAGATTTATTTAAACATCTGATTTTGTTCTGCTTTTTCTGTTGTGTTTTGTTGTAGCTTTTCTGTATCAAATATTTTGGGGGAAACCACAAGATGATCAAAACATTAACCTGCAAAGGGTGTATACTAACTAGTTACATATATTTTGAGGAAATATTATTCTACAAATGGTGTCACATTACCACAAATACGAGGAGTTATCTAGTCTGGTGTATTTGTATAATGTTTCCTTAATTTGGGGATATCTAACCATACAAAATGTATTGAAACACCAGAAAATAGAGAAACGTTAACCTTAAAAGAGTGTATACTAGCTCCATATATTTTAAAGAAATGTTACACTACAAATGGTGGCAGCTGTACCATTTTTGGTGTAATGTTTCCAACAAAATGAAGGAGTTACCTAGCTCCGTGTTTTTGTGGAAAACATTACACTCAAAATGGTGGCAGCACAGCTGCCACCATTTTTAGTGTACAGTTGCCTTATACTTTTTACGGTGTACTATTTTACCTAATTACGAAAAGATACACTGGGTGTTTGTCTTACCATCAAATACGCAAACCCGGACTTTAATTTCCTGTATCACGACAAAGGAAATTAAAAACAAGATGAAGTTATGCCTTCGCATTAAATTAAGCAAACATAATAAAAGCTTGAACTAGGTTCCATTTGTATCGCTATCTGTTTTTTCCTTGCGCGGCAAATGGCACGAACACTTTCCCCGCTGCAGTCGTTTTTAGTGCATGTTATGCCATATATGACGGTATTTATTTGTTTGTGGTAGAGGCATATCGTTCCATTTTTACCTAGGTAGAACAAGTACTGTATAGCTCCCACCATCCAAAAGAATCGACACTAGTCGATTTCCCAGGATTCAAACCCGCAGCGGTGAGAGGCGAAACTGTTTTGAATGTATATAAGTTTTCATCGAAATTATGTTTTCAAATCCTGTCCATGCATTATTTGACATATTGCTCACCACACTTCTTAAACAAATATTGTTTAGACCGAACGTTTAGACCGAACAGAATCAATTATTTAAAAATAACCATAGACTTGCATGTATAATTATATATCATTGAATGTAATACTAGAGCTTAGAGGCTAATAAACACTTAGAGCTTTCACGCAAGAGCTGCTATACGAAATAAACTTGTGTTTTCTGGTTGATAAAATACTAAATGTATATAAAAAAAGGCATGCTTGAAGCTGTACTATTATCATAAATCGATTTTCATACAGTTGGTTGCTCACAGCAAATAACCGCATGCAGCTGGTTGCTCACAGCAAATAACCGCATACAGCTGGTTGCTCACAACAAATAACCGCATACAACTGGTTGCTCACAACAAATAACCAACAAATAACCGCATACAGCTGGTTGCTCACAACAAATAACCGCATACATTTGGTAGCTCACAGCAAATAACTGCCTAATAACGCAGCGTTTGCTGTCGCTTGCTTTGTCAGTTAAATAAGTCTGCGAATGAGAGAAAGACAACTGATACAAAGTATCTGAGGCGGAGATATAGCGAACAGGGAGCATCAAAATTAAAACGAGGCTATATCGTAAGAAATTTAATGACCGGAAACTACCAACCATAAAGTTACATTTACTAATTCCGTAAACTAAAATGATCTGATGTTTCCGGTTCCATACTATTGAATGGTCTATCATTGCACTGGCTCTACAATGATTTCATCACTTAGACTGTATTCCGTCTATAGGTCTTTATCTGACAAGCTATAAAATGGCGACAATTGCCGACAATTGCAGTAAGATAATAAACAGCTATGGAACTACACATACTCCTTTTGATTACCCTAAGGCATCATTGACATACTTACTCGTTCAGGCTTCCTTCTTCTTTCATTGGTCATAAACATTGTATGAGGTTCACGTTTTTGTCGTGTTCGATATTGTTATATTTTAGTGGTCTCTAAAGAATTATAAAAAATAAAAACATACTGAATATTCTTACATTATCTTAGATCTCAGTTCTGCAACTATTTCCGGAAAAAAACGGGATCAACCTGTCTTCGCGTACTTTTATGTTCTGATTTGTATTTCTACAGCCTTACTACTACACAACTAAAACATGAACATAAAAAGCGCCCATATGATAATCACTTGTAAAATTTAAGTAAATATGACTTTTATCTGATATTGTAGCATGGTCACTGAATTCCCTTTGTAATAGCTCAGGTTTAAATCGTTTAATTGAAAATGCTTGAATATGTTCCCTTTAACATGTATAATAATGTATACCTAAGACCAAATAAAAACTTATCTGTATTCATACAGTATCTTTTAATTCTTCACTTTACCTTTATCGACGACTACAGGTTTGTGACTTGAACAAAGCCTCCACAAACTAACCCATTATTAAAAATCGTCTACATATAACGCATGCGTTATACTTTTCTTGTCCATTGTATTGTAGCGCAGCATGCCTTTATTTTGTATGATATGCAAAACGGATACATATTGTATTTCTAACGGTTTCTCCTCCTCTATATATTTTCCGATGCTGACTTTGCATTCCTTTACATGTAAAATACAAGCTGGTTCATGGAAAAGTTCTATACTGCTGCAGACGAATACATAGTTTTTCTATTATTTCATTGTCATGCCATATTACAAAACATTAACTACAACATATTTGAAAAAAACATATTCAATAGGTTGCTTGTTTGCTGATGCATTTCATTTTTCTGAAAGCTTTAGAACTCCAAATACATTGTCCGGTTCGACCTTCATCTTGTTTGTTTCCTTAAAGCGACAGAGTCCCTATATCAATCGATTTCTTCTTTGTAGGCGTGTCTTTATTTGTAACTTCATGTTCACCAGCTCATGTCGAAATCGGGTATTTAAGCGAGCAAATATAGAGCAGGAAATCATTTACTGTATATACATCGACCAGTGCACATCGTACCTATACACAGGTAACAGTAATTTTTACAGAAAAAAAAAGTTAGCTTCTTTCGGGGCTCGAACACACGACCTTCTGATTTCAAGTCCTGTGCTCTATCCACTGATTTACAACGCTACTTGAGAAAATAGTATTCTAACTACAATATATCATGAGACAAAATAACTTAACATATGTGAACGCAGTTAAAGATGGATCAATAAATATGCAGTCCATATTGTCGCACGTGTAAATTAACATTGCCTGGTGTAATACTGTATCTTATCAATATGAAACTAATACTTCGCCTCAAATCAACCATATCTCGACTTGTTATTTAGCGCTTGATGAGTTTGTGTGCGCGCTCTTGTTATTACGTAATGCCTATTTAGTGTTAAAAATGCTACAAAATACCAATAAATAGCAGTGGTCTAGAGGTTCAGCGTACATCTTTCAAATCTTACAAGTGCAAGGCTGTGGTTCAAATCCCGTTCCAGGCAACTATTTTTGTTATCACATATATTCTGGAGCCGTATATTTATCGATGTTACCTGTACGGAGGCTAAATAAAAATGTGAAATTTTACGTATCGATTTTTCCTTATATACCGACTTTTGGGGTGTTCGTCGATTTGAAACTACTTCACACGTGACTCATTCATATTCATGAGTTATTACCAGTTAAAATAGGGACTGTACAGCTTTAACTAGGTTATTTTATTATTGGAAAGCAGGTTACACGATATTTTGTTGTTTTTTGGTGTTAATTGAGGATCGACACCAGGTGCGTAGCGTGGCGTGTTTTCAACATACTCATAATACGAGTCGGAAATGGATTGGAGGGATGTGTCAACCTCTCAGAAAGATGGATCGGGCTGCCTCCCCCGATTCCCCCACCCAACTTTGGACCAAAATGGTGCTCCTACAAGCGATATTTGTAAGGAATGTGGACGTTTTATGCTCGCAAAAGTTGTACATTTTCACCCTTACCCCATTCCCCCTGTTTTTATTTATCCAAGTTACTCCCGAGAGTAAAGGAGTATGCCACGCTACGTTTCTGGACACAATACCTCGAGATAAATTGCTTTAATTGCAAACGCTCATAAAATGTAAAGCTATCCTAGACAATGCCAAATGATCCAGCTATAACTGGAAATATAATGCTTTTTAACTACTTTTAATCATTAGGGAACTGTGCGCATGCTAGGCACTTAAACACAAGTGTTTCACATTGCATATTTTAGATAGGCAACTAAACACTTTAGTTTCACGGATAATGCATCGCAATATATATACTGAAAGGAAAAAGAAACGCGACACGGGAATTTCCGCTATATATTGTATATACGGCACACTTAATTCCATAAGTCCCAATATGTTTTGTAAAAAAAGAGTTGCAGTTAGTTACAGAAAGGACACAATTATGATGTTGTAGACGTTTTAATCACAGTACACGTTGTAACAAGAAATTCATAAATGTTGAAGTTCCTCTTTGAAAAATTGAGCCAGTTAAGTACTGTATTTAACGTAAAGAGTTTGCAAAATTTTGTATACTCTGTCAATAATGAAACATTGCAGGAATATTATATTTGCTGTGTTACGTGATGTTTAAGTATTTTTTCCGAAAGGAAAGCTCTTACGTAGCCATGTACCATTCGACTAACAGCAGCATATTGTACATACAATATATAGCGGAAATTTCCGTGTCGCGTTTCTTTTTCATTTCAGTATAGATCCAGTGTCGTACTTTGTGTACAGTAACTTTTAATCGTTTTGATTACAGCATTTTCTCATTTTAAGGAATATCGAGCAAGGATCCCTGAAAGAAAAATCAATTGTTCTTTATATAGATCTGTTAATCCTTTACAGTACTGCTGTAGCTATATGCAAACGTTGGGCAGTGGAGCGGGGTGTGGGTGCAAGTGCAGTGCACCGATTCTCTGGGAGGGGTATGACCGTATGGGGGCATTGTCCCCCCCCCCCCTCACCACACACACACATCCCCCGCCCCCTCCAGGAAACAATGACATTGTTTAATATGGTGCAATGCAGTCTAGCACTTTCTAGAGCAATGCTTTTTTAAGAAAAGTATATGAAAATGCGTAGTGTGCTTAAAGATGTTACGTCCTGGGGTGTGGTGGGTGGAAAGGATTTTGCAATTGTGCATTTCTGCTCTGCCATCACAGATCATCATAGAAATAATAATTTTAATATATAAATTTTTATCAGTGCTTATTTTAAATTTTGGCAAACACACCGATTGATAAACATGAACATGCAGGGGGAAACACATTTATGGGTCAGTACCGAGTACTGTACCAGGGCTTTATATGACGATTATTTCATCACAGGCTGTACATACCTTTGTTTTGTTTACGTCTCAGCACCAAAGTTGTCAGTGTCCCTAATCGAGGCGAACGTGACATGACTCATGACATAACCACTCACAGGTTGAAGGAACGTGTTGGGACTGAGAAAAAAAAAGTTCGAAAAAAAAAAGAAAAAAATTCTGAAAAAAATAAATCCGATATATAATTATTCTTTTTGACTACATTTGTACGTGTACACAATCAAAACACATCAAATGAATGAAACACTGTACACCAAAAACAATCCTACCCAAATTCTAACCCCATGTAAGAGAACATAAACAAGGTCGCTAAGAGCTCGTTGGAGACTTTTCACATCATGTGTTTCCATCCTCGATTACAAATCACACAGTCAACATTTTTTCAAATCTACTTGCGAGTTCCATCAAAATATGAACATACTTTCCAAAAATGTTTACTTCAAACCCCAATTCCAACCAGTTTTTCCCTATACAAATCACAGAGAAATATGTAATATTATGCTTTATTGAATGTGTATGCCGTTTACTATCAAGTTTATTAGGCGAGTTTTAGAAAACGAAGAATGGCGAGGCTCTGCCGAGCCATTCTTCGTTTTCGTGCCGAGCTTAATAAACTTGATAGTAAAAGACACTGACATAATATTCTATTTATCATGTAGATTATCCACATTTTCTGTTTGAATTACTATTATTACCTATTTCTCAGAATGTTACGCTTATCGAGGACGCCGCCATGTTTTTTTGTTTTTGTTTTTTTATGACGTCAGGCAACTTTACGTGCATGACGTCAGATAACGTTACGTACAATAAACTTAGAGGGATTCCGCATCGATTTGCTCTATTGGTAAGTGCCAAATAAATTAAATGTTGTTTAACGGCTCATCAACACAGTATAGGTTATTTAGAGCCGCCCCAGAAAGAGGGGAAGGATACATAGGAATCCGGGAACCTGCCCTACTCTTATTATCGAATATATTCCTATGGTTCTTTAACGTGCTCGGAGGATAGACCGATACACGGGACCGCCCGGTTTACGTCCCCATCCGACGGACGGGGCTAAGGGAAAGTGTCTTGCCCAAGAACACACCGACGGAACTTAGTGGCAACACGGAGGATTAAACCCGGGGCCTCCGGTTACAAATCCGCCGCGCTACCGACTGCGCCACGCCAGCCCTCGTGCCAAATAAAGCAAAATTTAATAGGTCACCCCTTTATTTATGTATACAATTTATTGGTAATATATTGAAGATAACACGGAGTCGTTGTTTCTTTTTACTTGAATAACATTTTAAAAATAATAATCTGAAAAGCGCAAAGTGAAAGAAGAAGTTGCTAAAGCATGTGAAATAAAGCATGTCCGAATTTACGTAAACTTTTTACGCTAACATAGTTTTACAGTTCATAGTTTATTGCGTCAAATCATTATAGATCGGAAGATAATGGTCAAATATTACTAGACATTGTTGAATTATTATAAAAATGGCCATGTTTATTCATAATCAATCTATTTACTTTTGACACTGCGAAGCGAGAGCGAACCGGAAGTTTATCGACATAACAATCTCGTTTTGATTTCTTTCATGTGATTTTCCAATAATTTGATATTTTCTCGTTTCATATGTTTTAATCGCGAATAAATGGATCTGAACAAATTTACATGAGATTTTAAATGAAATATAAATAAATGTATTTTCATTACGAATCGACATGGTGAAAATGGATTTTTCCATTTGTCTTTTTTTAGGCGATTTTTGAGATTTTAATGCGAGAATATAGCGGAATCGCGGCCTAGAGTGATCTCTGTATTTAGATACGATTTTGAATCACATATCTGATCGCGTTTTTGTATACTATCTGACCGTGTGTTTATTTAATATCTGACTACGTTTTAATGAAATATCTGAATACGCTTAATTTTTGTATTATATCTGACTGCGTTTTTATACAATATTTGACAACGTGTTTGTATTATAGTTTACTGCGTTTTTATAGATATATAGATAGATACTTTTATTGACTTAAACTATTACAGTTTTTCATCATTACAAATATATGATAATTATAATATACACACACGTGACAGATATTAACATTGCAAATACAACAAAATAATCACTAAGTTTTTGTTTTGTTTCATACATATTTGAACAATCAAAAACATACATATGATAAACGAGGATGTTCTAAAATAAGATATCTGGTGTTTTTTTTGTTTTTTTTTAATCTGTTAAAATGGATGTAGATAGCCTTAATACAAGTGCATCGGAAATGAATTTACTTAAACTAAGAATAATCTTTTTGTTTAATGACTGCAACAATTCTACAAATTTAAACATGCTTGGTCTAGTTGTGTAATATTTAGGAATATAGTTGTTTCTAATGTTAGAGTAAGTAGTACAGATCAAAATAAAATGGTACTCGTCTTCAATAGCGTTTGTGTTACAAATTTCGCACACTCTTTCGTTTCTCTCTGTTCTACCTCTTGAGTATCTCCCTGTTTCTATTCTTAAACAATGAGCAGATAATCTTATTCTTGTTGTACAACTTCTTAATTGTTTGGAGCATAATGTTTCTAGATATGTTTCAAAATCAAAATTCTCTTTCACCACATTATATAGCATTAAAACTCTACTGCCTTCTATATCAGATCTCCATTGTTGCATGACATTATCTATTAATCTTTGTTTAAATATTAAAGGAAATAGTTTAAAACTAACACTCATTGGATTATCCCAGACATTATTAAAACCGTTACTGTTTAGGATAAACCTTATATTAGTTAGCCAATTCTTCGCGCCCTTATTACAGTTAGATAACAAATCCTTATATATTGCTTTTAGTATAATGTTCTCTGTAGACAATAGTTTATACCAATATTTGATCATTTTTATATATCTATTAATGTATAAGGGGTAACGAGAGAGCTCTCCGTAAATACCAGCATTACTTGTGGTAAGTTTAACACCTTAAATAATTTTACAAAATTTTAACTGTATTCTCTCAATATCTTTTGATTTTGTAATCCCCCATATTTCACTTCCATAATTTAATATTGATGCCACAAAAGCATCGAAAAGCTGAAGAGATAATTTTGGTTTCAATTCATATTTTCGTATATTAACCAAGAGTATATTCATTGCTTTTAAGGCTTTTCCACAAAGACATTGTTGGTTTAACGAAAAGGAGCCAGTATAATTAAGAACCACACCTAAATAATTAAAATCATCGACGACATCTAATAAACTTCCATTATAATACCACCTTTCACATTCTTTAATTCTGACCCTTTTACGAAATACAACTATTTTTGTCTTTTCAGTATTAACTTCAAGACCCCAGGATTCACAGTATTCATAGAGTCTATTAAGACTTTGCTGAAGGTCATCTGGGCTTGATCCCAGAACAGCCATATCATCAGCAAAAAGCAACAGTATTAAAGTGATATCATTAAGAGATAAACCACCATCTATTCTATTTAATAAGAACAATTCTAAATCTTCTATGAATATAGAAAACATAATCGGTGAGACAATATCACCTTGCTTTAGACCGACAGAAATATCAAAGAATTCGGAGTAAGATCCACAGGACTTAACACATGCTTTAACTGTATCATACATGGATCTAATTATCCTAAGCATTTTCCCGTTGACACCACATTTATATAGTTTTAACCACAACGCGTTTCTGTAGACAGAATCAAACGCTTTTTTCAAATCTATAAATGCGCAATAAAGTATTTTTTTGTCGTTTAAAATGTTGTTTATAATGCTATGCAAAATAAATATTGCATCTGTTGTTGACCTACCTTTTCTAAACCCGAATTGAGCATCAGATATGATATTATTATTTTCGCACCATTTGTCAATCCGCGTATTCAAGATGCTTGTAAATAGTTTACTCATACAATTAATTAATGTAATTCCCCTGTAATTGTTAACAGAGTTTATATCGCCTTTTTTATGTAGAGGAATCATAAAACCCTTAGACCAGCTTTCCGGAAAGCAACCTGTATCGAAAATAATATTAAAAATTTCAGTAATATGACCCGATAATATATCACAACTAGCAATGAAATATTCATTAAGCATAAAATCGCCCGAAACCGCCTTATTTTTATTTAACTCTTTTATTGCCGACTCTACGTCGGCTACGCTTATCCTTTTATCTAATTCTTCGAAAATTGGGTCATTATCATTGAACTCATGATTAGCATTAAAGTTCTCTGATTCTTCTGAAATAGAAATTTTTATATCTTTAAATAAATTTGGAAAATAGTTCTCAAAATCATCCACAGATATACTGGCATTTACGATTTTTCCTTTCAAAAAACGTCTCCAAAATTCTCTAGGCTTCGAACGTCGCATATTTTCAAACTCTTTCGCTTACTTAAATTTAAACGCGCGTCGTTTCTTTTTAATTAATATCTTATAAGCTTGTTTTAGATTAGCAAGCGATGTTCTATTTTCATTTGACTTTAATCTGTTAAACTCATTCAATGAATTTTTATAAAGTTGTTTAGACTGGTAGCATTCTTCATCGAACCATTTTTTCGTGTCACTATTTTTAATTTGAAACCCCGACGAAGTGATTTTGATGTGCTTCATAAAAAGTTGGTCAGCGACTTCACGCATTGTACACGTAAATTGCGATACAAGATTATCTACACTATTCGTGCTATCTGAATTAAAATTATCGAACAATGCATTAAAACATGGCAATTTACCAATAATACCCCGTCGAAACTGTTCCCTATGCAATTCGTCCCATTTTATAGACTCAGTTTCGTATGAATGTTTATCATTCCCGGCGTGAGTTTTGCCAGCAAGAGTGAACGATAACGGTGCATGGTCACTAAATTCATTAAATGCATGTATACAAAAATTTATACAATATTTGACAACGTGTTTGTAAATAGTTGACTGCGTTTTTATACAATATTAGACAACGTGTTTGTATTATAGTTGACTGCGTTTATATACAATATTTGGCAACGTGTTTGTATTCCATCCAACCCCTTCTCCAAGAATCGAAAACGGGGTTGGCTGGGGTATGAAATAAAACCTTAATTTTATCAAAAGTTTGCCTATTGGAAAATTAAAATATTTAATAGGTAATTTTAAACAGGATACCACATTTCTTCAGTAAAAAATGTTTTTAAACATGTTTTATTGTCGAAATATCCGTTATAAAATCTTGCTGTCGTCAGCTTTCCCATCGTTTAATGAAAAGAAGGCGGGACCACGTAATGATAATATCTGACTACCTTTTTTTATAATGTCCGGTTGCAGTTTTGTATAATTCTTGACTGCATTTTTGTATAATGTCTGACTGCATTTTTGTATAATATTTGACTGCGTTTTTTATAATGTCTGACTGCGTTTTTGTATAATTCTTGACTGCGTTTTTGTATAAAATCTGACTGCGTTTTTTATAATGTCTGACTGCGTTTTTGTATAATTCTTGACTGCGTTTTGCATAATATCGGAATGCCTTTTCGTATAATGTCTGACTGCGTGTTTGTATCTAACTGCGTGTTCTATAATACCGACTTCGTGTTATATTAATGAAGACTGACGTCATTGCTTAGTTTAGCTGTGTTGTATGATGTAAATGAAATAAATCCACATAGCTAAATTTACCACCACGTGTAATTGGCTGTGCTATATGGCCATGAAGATACATTTATATGCAATGTAATGGCACTTGGCATTGATAATCCTTACTCAAAGATAAAACAACTTAATGGACCACAGATTTACAAGGGACAGCTCTAATTTAATATATTGGATTTTTTTTTCTTTCACTATAATTTTATTATAGGATTTAGCTTTCTTCGTGCAGTCGGAAACATGCTGACACTGTTTTTTCTTCTTCTTTTTTTTACTTTTATTCGGATCGGCAGCGACTCTTATATTGTTTTAGTAATTGTACATGGTAAGGTAGTAATGAATAGTTTCTTTGGGTGTTTTCACTTTGATAACGCAATCTTATAATTACACATGGTAGCAATGAACAGTTTATCTGTGTTGTAATGCACGCTAACGCAAACGTCCCATACATGTGAGTAATTGTATTTCTGTGCTGATGTGTACTTTAGCACGTCGTGCTACAAAAGTGAATATGTAATCAATTTGTAAACATGTCAAGGATTCGCCCACCTTGATTCAACATGTTTGGTAGCAGAAATTGGGAAAAAAGTGTCTGGTAAAAAAAAACGGTCATGGCGTGTTTACGCCTTTAACTCTTTTTTTGAATATTGTTTTAACACCCGTGACTTGGTCTGTTATTATGTTAAACTTTGTTTTCAGTTCCTACCCAGAAATAATGCTATTTTCTCTCTGCAGCTATTTTACGCTTGCGTAAAACCTTGCTTGTATATATTTGTATCTTTTATCTATAATATTGTTGTCATTATTTATTACAAATTGTAAGATTTACTTTCTGTAGATGATGTTCTACGTATGACAATTTCTCACTGAAATAAGTTTTGAAAATTTGAAACGTTATTGATCTTTTAAACAATTCCATCTGACCTTATACGATAAGAGGAGTCGCAAGTAGTGTCCGTTTATTAAAGTGTGCTTTGCCCGATTGTGTAATAACTCTTAGCAAACCGAACCGCGTCAGCAACGTCACGTAGCGGTAATAATAAAAGTAGATATAAAAATCGAACAGGAAAAGAAGCATTAAAGGACGACAGTCAACCAACACACATAGAAACAAAGAACAACGTTAAAGATGAATAAAAGGCAAAATAAGACATCACAAACACAAAAGGGTTGACAATAGGGCTACCGCCAGTGGCAAAAAATAATCCAGTGAGGATGATAGTTTAAAACGATGGTGTATGTCCTCTTTCAAATAATCAAAGTACTAAAAGTACTGAGCGGCGTAGGTTGATTGAAGAGGATTTACTGTCTAGATCATTTGTCATGATGAAGGGGTGTAAAAGAAGCAGAATGCGTTGCACATGTTCTGTTACATTTTTACTGAAAAAAAGGTTATGCCATTTATGTGAACAAGCAAATTTTCTAACCGCAATCGTCGTTAATTTTAGCTCATCTGCCACATTCGTAAATGGAAAATACATTAACAATCCATTTTTAATTGTTAGGTACTCGACTTTACTTTATTAATTCAGTACAAGAAAAATTGATGCACAGCATGAGGTCGCCACAGAAAATATACAGAGAAAAAGGAGAACGCAGGAAATTATTATGTTAGTGCACATTTATCATTATGATAAACTTGTTTCAGTGTTTGGTATTACTGTCATAGAAAGTCCAGACTGTATTGTTCCCATACCATTAGGCTCACACGAGACAAGTGTACCAAGAGTCGATACAATAGCTAGTGACGAGAAGGAATAGCGATCTGATGGAGACGACTATTGTGATCTTAACAATAATAGTGACAATTACTCACGTGCTGATTACGCTCGTGAACCCAGTACAAGTTGTCATTTATAAACTGAAATAAAGATTTTGTCGCTCAATGTGTTTGGGCTACTTTCTAGACTTAGATGCCCTGAATTTATTTCATTAATAAATAGTTATGACATAATAGGGCTATGTATTATAGACCTGCTTCGCTTATACGTAAGTTATAAATACAACCAACTTTCTTGTTTGTCTGTTTGCGTGTTTGTTTCTGTGTTTTGTGGTTGACTGTCCTCCTTGAATGCTACTTTCCCTGTCCGATCTTTTTATATTTCTTTGTATATAAACTATCATTTTTCATAAAAGCTGAATGTTAAATAAATATCTTACAATACTTTCATACACACATGAATATTCTTTTATTTCGTTACAATATATAAAATGTGACATTGACATGTTATGTACAAACTACGAGAACAGCGGGAAATTTAAATTAGATTCAATGCACTCCGTAAGTGTCGCGTGACTGTTGCATGACGTATTCGTAAATATTGTCTTTTCTGTGCAGACCTCCTTCTTGTCTGGGATTTTTTTTGTAATTGTTGATGGATTTCCAAGTCTGTAGAGCCAATGTTGCAGAAACAAAGAAAAATGTATACCTGCTCCAATCGTTGAGTGACATTTACGCAGGAGAGTCTTATTGGACAAATCCGTGACTGCTATGGAATTTCCTTAGCTGTTGAATACAGCCTTCAGCGCGGTGACAATCCATGCATGCGGATGCGGGACACACATACCAAGGTGCATGCGTCCTTAGTACATGTTGTTTAATGTAATTGGAAGAGATTCCACACACTTCACATTCTTCTGAAAACTTCGATCGCTTGACAGGTCTGCTCATTGTTGCCTACAATTAAAAAAACAAGTCCATTTTTAGGACCTGTACCGGCAATTGATTGAGCAGACTAATTTGAGATTTATTTCAACACAATCATGACATGCAACAATACCTCTGTTAATCTCAACAACACACAGGCTATTCAAGACCAACCGACGTCCAACTACTGTCATGGATTATGTTACAACTCTGTTAGTTTCAACAACACACAGGCTAAATGAAACGAACAGAGCCTTTTTCTAGAGCCAAAAATATAAAAGTGTCACGATGTTAGTCTCAACAACTCACAGGCTAAATGAGACCAACAAAGTTATTACCGATTATGTGGATGTATATTTAAAAAGTATTATCAACCTGCACAAACTATCCAGCGCCGCCTTGCCAAACTATACAAGCTACACAGGACGCACTGGACAGCAAGAACAAATGTATAAAACTGCAAATTTCTGCCAAGAATCCCACGACCCAGTCTGAACAACATACAAGCTAATACAAACTGAAATCATGAAACTCTGACAAACAAATGCAAATATCTGACCCAGCATGAATGACGAGTTCACGCGAGGCCAGATTATACGTATTGTTTCGAAACAACACTGCATTACAGCAAAACATACAAGCTAACTGCAGCTACAGTGTCAATCAAAACAACATTAATGAAAAGATGTTCTCATGATAGCAACCATGATAGGCTGTGAGCTAGTAGGAGAAACCCTCACCACACACCAGGGGGAATTTTGTAGGGTATGATTTTCTGAAAGAACATACATTAAGCTTCAAATGAGACATTTGTACCATCTGAGCGTTGGGGTTTAGTGAGTTTTGGGGGAAACGTTGCATGTCTACATTTCCCACCATATAATTTATGGATCCGATACTTAAATATTGAGATTTTAGGTAAAAATGTTAAAATATTGAATAAAATCACTGATTTCTGTAATACATTGGGGGTATTTAACTAAAAATTAGAAATATACCTAATACAATAGAAAAAAGAAATATTGTAACCTTTTTAGGCAGGGTAAGGTCCAGTGATTAAATAGAAAAACAGCATGATTTTTGAAAATGCCTTAATTTTGGGGCGAAAAATGTGTATTTTTGTCAAAAATCACCGGAATCTGGAATTATTTTTTAAAATTAGTTTGAACATAAACTTATCGAATTGAAGCAATAGAATGTTGCACAGCATACATATTCAAGTTTTTCTTGACATCATATATAATATATGTGCTCAAATATTTGCATTTTAGGGCAAAATGTTGGAAAAAATGACAAAAATCACTGATTTCTGTAATCCATTGGGGTATTGGGTTAAAATTTAGATTTTTTTTTTAATACATTAGAATAAAGACATATTGTAACATTATGGATAGACAAAGGTTCAATAATTAAGTAGAAAAAAGTCCTGAACCATATGATGCTTAAAATATTGCCTTAATTTTCAGGCGAAAAATATGTATTTCCGTCAAAAATCGACGGAATCTGGAATTATCTTTTGAAAATAGTTTGAACATAAACTTATCAAATTGAAGCAATAAAATGTTGCACACTATACATATCCAAGTCATTTATTGTATCAGATATAATATGCTCAAGTATTTATATTTTAGGGCAAAATGTTGAAAAAATGACTAATTTCTGTAATGCAGTGTGTGTGTATAAGCGTTTATTTATCCTCGCTGTATTGCACGAAGCATTTTAGCGAGCAGACCTCGGTTTAAAGTCTCATCTGAAGGACTGGTAAGGTAGGAAATACTTTTATGAAAAATTTCGTTAATTAACCCAAATTCGGTCCTGGCTGGGATTGAACGCACGATCCCTGGGTTACTAAGCCGCGATGCTATCCATTACACCACGGCGCTACCGTTCTGTAATGCAGTGAGGTACTGGGATAAAATTAAAAGCGCATAGAAAGAACGGATTTTTTTTTTATTATAACATTTCTGGAGCCCAATGTGCAATAATGTACCAGAAAACCCCATAAGAAGGTGATAAATGCTGCTTGATTTTGTTGGAGGAAAATATGTTTTTAATAAAATATAAACGAAATCTGGAATTTTTTCTTCAAAAAGTAATTTAAACATACATGTTACAACGACATATCGCCAGATGAGAGAGAAAGGTGCCGTCTTTCTTCTATGGAACATTCCTACTCTCACCTGGCGATATTGCCATTGACCCATCATATGTTTCCAAGGAGTGCATGGCACGCCGACATTTTATTTGCTTTTATAAGCAAACAAGCCTGCTCTAGCTGATACCTTATTGGAATTTGTTAAGAAATGACATGACAGAACCTCCCGAACAAATACAACACATCATGTACTAGTTCTTCAGCTGGCTGTAGACCCCCTCCCCCATGGGAATTTTGTAGGGTATGATTTTCTGAAAGAACATACAATAAGTTTCAAATTGAGACGGGTGTGCCATCAGTTCTGAGCGTTGGGCTTTAGTGAGTAACGTGCATGTAAACTATGTTACCTTACATTACAATTAATATTTCAATGTACAATAAAAACGTTGACTATAAATTAAATCAAAACCATGTAAAAAACGTAATACATGTATGTTTATTAATATAAGTTGAGAAGCGCTTCAAACTTAATGAAACTATTCTGTAATTTACGTTACACCACATTCATTACCAAAAAAATATTTTTAGTGCAAATAGGTTGCTGTAAAAACTGGTGTTCGTCTGTAAGTAGGTGTTTCTATATATGAAAATATTAGACTGTGTATAATATGCATATGTATAATAGCCGAAATTTAGGTGTAACACAATAAAAAGAAATCAAACATGGCGTCCAAGATGGTCCCGTTGTGTCACAAGATCTGTAGGTCGGCCCAGCAGCCGTCGGCCGAGGGACGCTCAACGCTATTTCTCTATAACTATACTGTATATAGCTCTAGGTGCCATGTTCGAGGCCCGAACTCAGGTAGACCTCCCCTGATACGGTCTAGCGACCGAGTGCTACGCGTAGCGGGTACCTTTTGCCACCGTTCCCGTTGAGTCACAAAACCTGTGGTTCGGCCCAGCGGCCGTCGGCTTTATAGCTTTAGGTGCAATGTTCGAGACCCGAACTCGGGAAGCCTTCCCCCTGGTACGAGCTAGGGACTGAGTGCTACGCATAGCGAGGACCGTTGCCGACGGCTGACCACCGTTCCCGTTGTGTCACAAAACCTGTGGGTTGGCCCAGCGGCCGTCGGCTTCTGGTCGCTCAAAGCTATTTACTATATAGCTCTAGGTGGCATGTTCGAGACCCGAACTCAGGTAGTCTTCCCCCTGATACAACTAAGGGACCGAGTGCCACGCGTAGCGAGGACCGTTGCCGACGGCTGGCCACCGGTCCCGTTGTGTCACAAAATATGTGGGTCGGCCGCGCGGCTATCAGCCGAAGGTCGTTCAATGCTATTTCCCTCTATATAACTGTATATAACCCTATGTGCCATGTTCGAGACTCGAACTCGGGTAGCCCTCATCCAGATAAGGCATAGGTACCGAGTAACACGCATAGTGGGGACCTTTGCCGATGGCTGGCCACCGGTCCCGTTGTGTCACAAAATATGTGGATCGGTCCAGCGGCCATCGGTCGAGGGTCGCTCAACGCTATTTCCCTCTATACATATATAACTATACTGTATAAAGCTCTAGTTGAGTTACGAGGTTCGAGACCCGAACTCGGGAAGCTTCCCCCTCATACAGCCTAGCGATTGAATGCCGGGACCTTTGCCGACGGCTGCCTACTAGTCCCGTTGTGTCACCTAATCTGTAAGTCAGTCCAGCGGCCGTCGGCCGAAGATCGTTCAACGCTTTATCCTTCTATATAACTGTATATAACTGTATGTGCCATGTTCGAGACTCGAACTCGGGTAGCCTTTCCCCTAATATGGACTAGCGACCGAGTGCCACATGTATTGGGGACCTTTGCCGACGGCTGGCCACCGGTGCCGTTGTGTCGCAAAATCTGCAAAATCTGCAAAATCCGCAAAATCTTTGGGTCTGGCCCAGTGGGCGTACGCAGCGGGTCGCTCAACGCTATTTCTCTATTTATAACGTATACTGTATATAGCTCTATGTACCATGTTCGAAATGCCGGTAACGTGGTAAAGTTCAAGTCGCCAGTTGGTACACGTACATGCTCTACACGTAATGGGCTTTCAGAAAAATAGGTTGTACAAAATTCCCCCTTGGGTGAGGGTTACTCCTACTAGCTTACAGTCTGTTTTTCTATTGTACCGGTATTATATATTTTTCTAGGTTTTAACCCATTACCCACAATGGATTGCAGAAATAAGTGATTTTAGTTCTTTTATCCAACATATTTCAGCAGATATGTTATATATGATGCAAGGAAACACTTGAATATGTATGCTGTGCAACATTATATTACTTCAATTTGATAAGTTATTATTTTCAAAAATAATTCCAGATTCCGTCGATTTTTGACAAAAATACACATTTTTCGCCTAAAAATTAAGGCATTTTCAAGCATCATACGGTTCGGGACTTTTTTCTATTTAATTATTGGACCTTTGTCTATCCTAAAATGTTACAATGTGTCCTTATTCAATTGTATTAAATTTGTTTCTATATTCAATACCCCCAATGGATTACAGAAATCAGTGATTTTTGTCATTTTTTCCAACATTTTGCCCTAAAATGCCAATATTTGAGCACATATGTGATATATTGTGTCAGGAAAAACTTGAATATGTATGCTGTGCATCATTCTATTGCTTCAGTTTTATAAGTTTATGTTTTTTGACAAAAACACACATTTTTCGCCCCAACATTAAGGCATTTCTAAACTTCATGCGGTTTTGGACTTTTTTCTACTTAATCACTGGACCTTACCCTGCCCAAAAAGGTTACAATATTTCTTTTTTCTATTGTATTAGATATATTTCTAATTTTTAGTTAAATATCCCCAATGTTTTTCAGAAATCAGCTGATTTTATTCATTGTTTTAACATTTTTATCCAAAATCTCAATATTTAAGTATCGGATCCATAAATTATATGGTGGGACACGTAGAGATGCGTTCCGAGAAATTCAAATTAGTTCTAATTTATTTCATGCTTTTTCTAAAAAAAAGCAGTGTTTTCCCCAAAACTCACTAAAGCCCCAACGCTCAGATGGCACACACGTCTCATTTTGAAACTTACCGTATGTTCTTTCAGAAAATCATACCCTACACAATTCCCCCTGGTGTGTGGTGAGGGTTTCTCCTACTAGCTCACAGCCTAGTAGTATGGATGCAACATATTTAACAAAATATAAAAGCTAATCAAACAGTTGCAACCGCACCCCCAGCATTAACATATTTGCTGAAAACCCAGTAGCTCTGTTTTTCATAGAATGAAGAACCATTCCAATTAATGGTAGATGCTCGTCCCAATCTTGCAATCCACCGCCAATATAACTCCTTACCATTTGTAAAATGGTTCTGTTGAAGACCTCACACTGACCATTACCTAATCCGGGAACCAAGTTTGATCCTAGCTGGAATCACCTCATTGTGTGCCAATGGTTAGTGGTACATTTGGCACAAAATATCCCTCTACAATATCTGACCCAATGCCTTTAAGTTGACACTTAGGCCTATCCTTTGGTGACCCATATATTTTTTCAAACAACTGTTTTTGAAAGAGTGTTGCCATAGTACCACTATCAACAATCGCGTAAACCATATTACCGTCAATTGCCAGGTCTATAGTTATAGTCATTGTGCTAGTTTTATTGATGGATAGCTCCAACACTTCAGAATTACGACTCCTTGGGTTACGGACTAGATGGGGGGGGGGGGGGGGTCGTTTTCCTGCCTAGCCCATGCTCGTTTAAATCATGCAACTGTTGAGCCCCTGGCGACTGGCTTCTAGTACTGGGACTTCGAGATTAGCCCGCCCTGAGGGTACTGATTCTCCTGTACAATGTCGGCTTTGTAGCAGTCATTCATATTGGGTGCATTTCTACCGGGGACCAGGATCTTTGCTGATCATAGCCCGCATTGGTGGTCTTACTAGGGACAGGGTATCGACCGGGAGATCGAGACCTATATTCATAACCTCGAGGGGCCGCACCTGGAGGTACCATCGATGGGTGTGATGGTCGGGCCATTGGTGGCTGACTACCCCAAGGTGAGTCATTGTACCTTGGTCCCCAATCAGGCGATCGTTGTCTTTGATAAGGAGATAGGCTCCTCTATCGGTCTCTGTTTGGTTGACTTTTGTACCCTGGGGATCACCTTCTTTGTGGTCGTCTTCCCAGAGATACCAAGATAGGGCTTGGGCTCCGAGAGTGCATTCGATTTTTCGCAACCCCAGCTTACCTCTGATTTCCTCCATAGATCGCTCTATTTTGGATACCCGATCTTCTTCTTGGGTAGTAAATGCACGTTCTTTAAATGCGACTTTGTTGCCATGAATAGCTTTTAAATTAGTTACATAGCTTTTCACACGGCGACAAGCTTCTTGAATCGTTTGAGGGGCCTCATTCATTACAAAGGCCGCCGCCTCTTTATGGCGACAACCGCGTAAAAATGCTTCGGTCGCCAATTGTTTAGTTGTTGCTGTCTTCCTGTCAGCCCGTTTGTAACCATCGAGTGTTATACTTAACACTCGTTATAGGAATTCCTCCAATAATTCCTCTTCTGTCTGTCTAATAAGATGCAACCTTTGGCGAGCTGCCACTGGTTCATCCTTTATGTCAAATCTCAACTGGAGCTCTTTTTTTAACTATTTGTAGCTATCATTGCGAGGTATTCCGGTGCTTTGTCCTTTAACGAGTCCAATAACCTGTCTAAGCACTTTTGCTTAGACCATCGCCTTCTCTTAGCTAGGCGGTCAAAACGTGAGATGAAGCTCTGCCACGTCATCTTTCCTACCTCCCCAGAAAACAAGTCCATTTTGGGTGGTGGCGGTGACCTACCCCTACTCGAGGAGCTTGAACTACTAGTACTAGAGCTACTAGTACTAGTGGAAGACTTATGCCTGTGTCTTCTCTTTTTGTCTTTGTTTTTTTTCCGACCCCGAGATTTGTCATCGGATCTGTCAGTATCAGAAGTTTTTACTTTTAGATTTGTCTTCACGTCTATTGTCTGTGTCTGTGGAGGAAGAAGACGAGGAAGAGAGCATCTGCGTTTATCTTTTTGCCTTGAATGTCGGTGGCTACGCGTATCTTTAGCAGTTTTGCCGGTCTCTTTCTTTTTTCTTTTCCCCCTTTTTATAGAAATCCCCCTTAACGTCCAATTTTGGGATTGCTCCTCGACCGTCTGATTTGGTTTTATAATTGGAAGCAGACGCGGCGCGACCACTTCCGTTTGCAACGCGGTGAATGTCACGCGCGTTGCGGTCATCGTCATTGACGGAGAGGTTTTGTGGAGGCTTGTCTGAATTTGGGTTTGAACGGATCCCATTAGCATTTTAGAGCTAATTTCTGCAATGAATTGCTTCATATTCGTGAGGTCTCGGCAGCGGTCATTTTGGGCCTTTATATCTACTTGCATGGCATTTTGTGTGGCTATAGAATCATTTTTCATTTCTGACACGGTATCTTTAAAACTTGACTGCAGCTGTTCAAACACCTTGAACATGTCATGAAAGACGTTATTAGTTTTTTGAATTTTTGTGTCCAAACAGGTGACCGTTGTTTTCACTAGAGTTATTTCAGACTCCGCTGAAAGCAACCGAGCCTCTATGTCGGTTGTCATATTCTCATCTTTCCTTACCAAAACTTGGTGGGTAGATTGAGAATCAACAGGTGTACTTGGACTTCGTGTTGGTGGGCTGGTTCGACTCCCGGCTGGCGAGTCAACTGTGAATTGAAAGATGCAATATTTTTGGGCATGTCTATAGACACAAGGCCATCGACTATGTGTTGTTGCCATTCTTTAGGCTTTAGCCGGATGGTGACTAGCTCATTTATATATAATTCCCGTCGGTGGCCTCCGAGGACAGAATCTCTTAACTCAATGAGTTTTGATGCAGTTGTTTTACCTATTTGTGGTAAAGACCTCAACTCCTCTGCTGTGCATGTATATATGTTCATGGACATGATGGAAATAATATTGAAATTTGAAATAGTAATAATATATCGATATGAACTGAAATATTTAAACGAAATATTTCGTTGTTCATTTTTAAACTACAAAATAATTGACGAGTAATATTCGTCTACGACACCGTATACATTAATTATTTATCCGGCAAATAGTATTTCTTGCATCCACAATAATCCCAAATAATATTATCCCACAACATCTTGTGAAATAATAACAACGACATCGTATAAATTCATTATTTATCCGGCAAATAGTATTTCTTGCATCCACAATAATCCCAAATAATATTATCCCACAACATCTTGTGAAATAATAACAATTATATAACGGACGACATGAATTTGTAATGAAATACAATGAAATGTACACGTGTGCGTTTTTTTAAAAATGGCGCGTGACCCAGATAATTTTTTATCTGAGTAACGCCTCGACTTTCGCTAATTCGCAGCGCCAAATGATGTACGAGTGAATACCCGCGCTATATATCAACGCACAATAATATCTAAGTAACGGTCTATTGTTTTTGTATGTAACATGTAACTTACACATACAAATATGAAGCCGAATGGACATTAAATTGAATGCTTTTTCAAACACCCATCTCAAAAATGAATGTAATCTAATGACTTGTCTATAAACAGACAAACGTTTTTAAACATATCTATGTTAAATGAATGCCTTCATGACTATCTGGGTCCTTTAGATGCTTTAATGATGATAATCTGTGTCCGATGAATGACTTCTATGCTGTTGGGTCTTGTTCCGAGTCTCTAGAGGCTTTCATTATCAGCAGTATGCTTCACCATGCATGGCAATGTGGACTTGCTCTAGTTTATGGTTGAGTCTATTTTTCCGTGCAAATTCGTCCTCTTCAAGTGCAACGGTGAGATCATCATTGTATTGCTGGACATAATTGTACAGTTCATAAAGGGCGGCATTCATGTTGAACTCATCTGCATGATTTCTGGACTCCTCCGTCATCATGGCAGTCATGTCCTGGTCACTGATGACAGGCATCATCTTGATGTCCTGGTAATACCTATCAACCCACTTCTTGTATGTGGGAATATCTTTGGCATACAGCAGTTTACTTGAGGGCGAGTCCTTCCCGAGCTTGTGCTCGCTCATGGAGCATGAGTCCATAAAGTTTTGAGCAACAACGGACAGACAAGAGTCGACAATGTTGGACTTGTAGATGTCAAACACTAAGTTGGGGTTCTTAATTACGTTGACCCAGAAGCGCAGAGGAAGACTATTGGATTTCTACGTGTGGACTACATCAGATTCGTGAATATTGTGTAACAATGCTTGATCGTCGAGGAAGTCAAACATGTACTTAATGGCAAGCGGGAGGGAAATGCCACGGTGAACCGTACTCAAGATTCTCTCGAACAAGACGTCCACAAACGCCTGCAGTGTACCCTTGGTAGCAAGATGTCTGGTGAGGTATATCTCAGACACCATCTTACTACTGCGATCTCCCTCCGTGCTTTCTTGGTCATGCTGCTTCACCAAATGGTAGTATTTCACACCATTACTACTGTTGTTTTCTATGTCTATGTGTACATCCTGAGGTGAAGCTGTTCTGTTTAGTGATGGACTTCTACTATTGTACATCAATGTATTATACTCCTCAGTTTTACCGAAACGCTTACAGTCAAAGCTTCTTGAGTTGGACGACTTCTCGGATGTGGATGACAGATCGTAGATGGATGGAGTCTGTTGTTTCGACACTAAAGCCATGTAGGCACCCTCGGGAACCTGGTTATGGCCTAGAGTGTTGAGACGTTTATAGTCGCCCTCCAGTTTGGTTGTGTTGTCAATGTCGGACAGAATCATCCTCTGTACCTGTGACTGTTCCCACTTGGGCGACGGAGATTGAGACAACAGAACAAGATCTACATTCTGTTTGATTGGACGACTACTAAACGGAGCGTTTTTCTAGATGGAGTCTAGTATCTTCTCCTTCACCTGCGATATAGTGTCACAGTCCAGCACCTTGACCGCCTGGGACTGCTGACCGCTGATGTGCTGAATTTACATATATCGTCATAGGTTTATAGTCGACTTGTTGTCGTATCAACCTGTCCTCGCTGAGGGAATATCTCGCCTCGGAGGTCACTGTGTCCACTGGTCCCTTTGACGTCTGCTGTTTTATGGCTTGGTATAACAGGAAGAGAGGCTCACCTGCGCACTCCATTAAAAACTTATACAATAAGAATGTAAACCAATTGCTTTACGTTTTTTCTGTTACTGATTCTGTGCGTCGTAATAATAACTTTGGGTGATTTTTACCCTCTACTGATTTTTCTATAAGCTCTGCAAGGAGTGTTTTTAATATCTCTGTTGAATATTCCATACGTGTTTGTAAGGCCACAGATTTTAATGATGCTACATTCACTCGTTCCCTCATGCTGAATTTTTTGTTGGCCTCGAGTGTGCGAACAAACGTCAACAAGAACGTCTTGTTGCCCATCAGCTGTGAAAAGAGCTTTACTCTTTTGTCTACTTGTTCACGTCGTGGTAAGTCAAAAACTAGGTCTCTTATGACAGGATGGGA
Organism: Cyrtodaria siliqua; assembly: GCA_037043455.1. Classification (NCBI taxonomy): domain Eukaryota; kingdom Metazoa; phylum Mollusca; class Bivalvia; order Adapedonta; family Hiatellidae; genus Cyrtodaria; species Cyrtodaria siliqua. Next base: position 31,830 of record JAWPHD010013991.1, on the reverse strand, counting down.
GTCCTCGTCTTGCGGAAACAGTATCCGCATACAGTATGTACGGTAATCCCAGAACGGGATGGCAATCTGACCGAAATGGTCACTCATTAGTTCTGTCATGTCCGTCTGCAACTCTTCGAAGGCTTCTTTGCATTCCTTGGCAACCTTCACTTCCAAAGAAATATAAAAAGATCGGACAGGGAAAGAAGCATTCAATGAGGACAGTCAACCACAAAACACAGAAACAAACACGCAAACAGGCAAACAAGAAGGCAAAAGTAACAATAAAAGCAAACGACATCACAAACACAAAAGGGTTGACAATAGGGCTACCGCCTTGGAACGGTCAGTGGCAAAGTAGGCCACTAGGGGTTTAAACCGGTTCTAGGGTGCACCGACCCTCACACTTACCCTACTGCCATCCCATTAAAACAGGACAGTGTAAATAAAGAAATCCCCGCCATGATCTAATCTCTAACCAACAAGGCAGCATCAATAGGCAATATAAGTAAAACACAAATATGCTCGTGAAAATATAACACAAAAAAACAATAGCCTAGAAAGCCACAATGAAGGTACTCAATGATTGGCAGAAGCCAGAGCAACAAGAGAATACATCATTAAGGGCACAACAAGAAAGATCATAGACAAACATCAAACGCCACCGTCCCAATGGGCTTTAGGTAGGAGTCATCATAGGGTTCACAGCCTGTCCGGTCATCGTACAATTAAAGAGGAAAGCATAGTGGCGAACTATAAAAGGGTCCGCCACCAAGCATGCAGTACGTTGCAAAATGATAGGGTCATAACCTCTTTTGATAAACTTTTTAACAAGTTTAACAAAGATAGTATGAAAGTGATCATGACCAAGACTCTTACGAAGTTTATAAATCACATCACCATAGAAGTCAGGTTGTGATAGTCCTTGTCGCAGAAGAGTCCTTAAATTACTGTTATATTTGGAATGAAGATCAGGGTTACGATAATAACATTTTGCAAAGGTTTTACGAAGTTTGTGGTAACGGTAACCCTGACTGAGTAGCTTTTTAGTTATACAAAGATTACGAATATTAAAGTCCTCAACTCGAGTACAAGCTCTTGAAAAACGCATAAGCTGAGACACATACACCCCATAAGAAGTTACTCGGGGAACATCCCCATCCAAGTGGGGGTAATTAACAATGTCAAAATTAAAATCATCTCTCTTGTCATAGATTTTTCTAATTATTTCACCATTTTCAATCGAGAGATCTAAATCAAGAAAAGAAGCGTTATTATCAGATGTATTAGCTTTATTAAGTTGAAGTTCTATAGGATAAATATTATCAACCATAGTTGGAAAGAAAGGGTTGTCAATGTTCAGTATGTCATCCAGATACCGAGAGGTGTCATTAAAAGCTTCAATAACATCTTCCTGGGTATCTGGTGAAAGACTCAACATGAAATCTCTTTCATAGCGAAATAAAAACAAATGTGTAGAGAAGTCATAGGTGCTAACTGATGAAACTTGACCTTTATTGAACATTTTATCAAGAACGTCTCTTGAATTTTTTATAGACCAAAAAAATTAATCCCAGAGTTTTCATAAGTTTTATCACAATATAGTTTAACGTGATCTTTAACGGCAGTAAGACAAGAAGTTAAAAGTTTGGAGATGTTTGTTGTGGTGCAGGCACTAGAATTAGAAATAAAGCGAGCCTTATACGGATTTTTATGTAATTTAGGAATCCGGTACATGGTAGGCAGGTTATTTTGCTTATCGTTTACACAAGCCTTGAAAGTAGTGCACCGGGTGATATGTGCGGAAACAACATCATCCAAGTTATCCATCTGTATCTGCCATTTCTTCTTCATGCTTGTGATCTTGCGAGCGGTGGCACACCACAGCACAAAGAAGATGATGACAACAAGAAACAAAACTCCTCCGCCCACCCCAGCGGGAGGATCTCGGGTCATCGTATTTCAGGTAGTCCATAGACATTGTGAAGTTTCTGCCAACTTGAACGACAATTTCTGGGTATTTATTTCCCTGGACGGACTGTGGCTGCACCTTGGGAGGTTTACAGTTGAGCTGGTTGCCGTGCTTATCAATTGACGTGACGTTGCAGTAGGCCCTGCCAATACGTACTGTGACATCGCTGGAGTTGAACCCCAGGTTCAAGTTCCTACCATTGATGGTGAGATAGTTGTCTGTGGAGGTTTTACTCTGGAACGACTTCTCTTTATTGCCGGTGAATACCTCGAAGATGGGGTCTGGGTAGACGGTAAATACTTCTGACGGTGTTGCCAGTTCTGTCAATATAGATGTTATCTATCTGGAAGCCGTAGGAGAACTTGACCCCGTTCACACGGTCAGGAGTCACGGTCATGTTGGATATGTTAGGGGAGTAACAGAGCATCGCGTTGTCTTCAGTTTGGGGATCTCGAAATCACTTTTGTATTCTTCCAACACTCTCCTCCGTCTACGTCCGGCCGACTCTCCGGGGGTTACTTACTTGTCGTGTTTCGTCACCATGTACGCCTTCTGTATGGTGTCAATGTGTTGACCAGTCACCGTGACCGTTATACCGCCGCTCTGGATACCCTTCAGTGGCGCCACAGAGTCAATCTGAGGGTCGTCGGTATACTCGAACGCTACACTGCTGACCAGGTGCTGGCTGTCAAAGAATACCTGAATTGTCTCTGTGGTTTCTCTGAAGCATTCATTGAGTTGCTTCGTACCTTTACTTCACAGTTATACATGCCCATCTTCACTTCAGCACTGGTTCCTGCATCGAGGTACAGGCCTGTTATCGTTACTTTAGTACCCACTGACACTGGCCCCTTTCTAGGGTGCATACTGTCTATTGTTGGGTCAACATATGTATTTTTCTGGGAAGCAGTCGCACTATATTTGTTGCCAGTGTTAACGCGCACGGTACCAGTCTGTATGCTGTCATAGGATCCAGTCTTACACACAATCGTGTGAGGTGGTTTGTACTCGGCTTTCGTATGTGTCGTGCTCGGCCGTTTCCAAAGGTCCATTATCATACTCTTTTCTATGGGGTTACACGCCACGCCAGCCACACTGATTCCTCCGTTAATGTCGGGGAACTGGGTGCCAAGGTTGATACCCATGATGGTAAGTTTGGTGCCTCCCTCCTTAGGTCCGGTCAATGGCGATATACTGCTTATTTCCACATTTGGGCATGTTGCGGTGCTGGGCAGCCATATTTTGTCTGATTTACAGTGAAGGTTGATGGAGCACGTGTTGTCGTTCTGGCACCAGTCGCACTTGTAGGTCTCTATTATAGAGAACTTGTAGATGCAGTCTCCGCACGTGTTTGCCATCTCCTCACATTTGTACACGATCACTTGAATGTTCTCTGGGTTATCAAGTGCTAGGTAAATACGCCAGTAGATGTCGAAGGGCACGTTCATCTTGGGAGTCTTCTCAGCATAGGAGAAATCAACTGCCTCACACTCAATAAAGAACATGCTGGGTGTCTGCTCCGTTACTCGTGCCGTGACCTGCTTTCCGCCGCTGTTTCTAATCATGAAGTAACACATGACGTTCTCCATCTGGATCTTGCGCAGATGAACCGCACTCTCGATCACCTTCTTGTTGATTCCCGAGGGCACCAGGACCATGGTATCTTCCAGCTCGATCCTTGGACATTCTTCTGGACGAACTGGACCCGTGGCCTGAGAATTTCTACCAGAGACAGTTCGTTCTCCATACATTCCTCAGGGGAACTATGGGTACACATGTGGTTTTCGATGCACCATGGACATGGGAACTTAATCAAGGTACAGCCTGTGCAATCTGTATGGACACCACAATCAAAGAATGTGAACTGTGTTGAGACAAAGTCACGTCCCCCAATCTGTATGGCCAAGTTCATCACAATGTAATCTTCCCCGATAGGTATAGCAGGAAGTAGGTTGGGTTTGGGTGTCTCGCACATGATCTGGTTTTGCTGCTTAACTGTCGTGTTTGTTGTCGGCAGTGTGTACCCATGTCCGCTGAACACACACTGGTATGCACCGCTTAAACTTGGCAGATTTGACAGATTTAGTTGCAGCTGCATAATTTTCTGGTGTTCCTTCTGAATCTTGTCTGGGACGACACTTGTGGTGGTGGTGGTACAGGACCGACTGCTGTACGACAGCTAGCGTAACTCCTGGTCAGACTGGCTGCACTCTGTACGTAAACTACATGTGTCTTCCAGTGAGAACCAGCCACAGTAGGGGTCATGAGCACCGAGACACGTGCTATACGTGGTATACTGGGAACACTAATATTAATTTTTGAACAAATGCAAGTTAAGTAGAAAAACTAACTGGGCGCCGCGAGCTTTTAAAAAATCAAGATTGCCGTTTGTCACTTTAATAAAGTTTGACATCAATCAATAATAATTGATTATACCGATTTGGAACCTGAGAGCTGAGCATAGACTTGTCTCTGAAACTTGTAGTAAAAACCAGTTAGAACCAGTTCTAGGCCTATGCGCAGATCAATTTGTAGACTGTATCCCTAAGATTGATACGGTTGCAAATTGTAATATAATAACACATTTCCTCCAGGTCAACTTCTTCTTAGGTTGTCATACAAGAAGGTGATAAATGAGATAAATGTCATTCCAATTGTCAGCATCACGATGACATCTTTATGTATTAGTTAAAGGGAGTTTACACAGTTGTGTGGCCAACCCTTTTAATGCGGGCTAGTTCACTTGAAAAGGATACATGTTCTTCGTGTATTGTTGTCGGAATGTTAGATGATTTAGCCTTTAGATAGTTGTAGATCGTTTTGCAAGTACTTGGTATTTCTATTGTGGCTGATAAAACAGTGGAGCACCGACATAAACTGAGCTTGTAGCCTGTAAACAGTCATGTACCGATTGATTGACTTATTGTTCATCAATTACTTAGGCGCTTGATGATGATGATTGTTTACAAAAGTCTAAAATCGATCGTAGGTCAAAGGTAAAAATGCAGTTAAAGCCGTGTTTAAAATAGAAATAAACTTGATTATCCAGGAGACAAAAGTTAATACACTTAGGAAAATGTGCATATTGTACAAAAACAAATGTATATCAGTTGTTTGCTGACTGAAATGAAAATAACCATGGCATGCGAAACAGTAGGAAAGATACATGCTTTATCAGAAATCATTCAGAGTTCTAAGTCTGCAACTGAGTATCATGTACATGTTACACTTCATATTATTTAACCGCTTCAGATCGATATTCCTGATGCTAATTTAGGAATGTTTAACAGTCAGTTTGTTTTTCGAGACACACATTACAGTTAAATCATCCTCCAACCTTTACATACTTGATAGTTTCTGACATTTATTTATTTTGCCAATGTCTGATGCATCAACTCATGTGGTCTTTTAGAAATGATTGAGGGAAATACCCATTAAAAGTTTTTAGATGATGTCGTTGTTTGTTCTTAAATACTTCCTCGGCTTTCATGGCGTTATTCTATCAATCCTTTAGCAAGGACAAGGGCCAGAAAGCGGCTAAACAGTTATGCTGCTAAGGCGATAATATACATTGGGGACCTTTATTTGCTACACCCAGACATACCTGTCTTGAACAGGATGGTGTTCATAATTAACTGTGGGGAACACCTTGTTTCTTAAACCAGATAGCATACCCAAACATTCCGGCTGATGATACCTGTCTTGAACAGGATGTTGTTCATTTATCAAATGTGGGGAACAACTTGTTTCTTAAACAGTTAGCGGCTGGATTTTAATGTTTCATTGAAAGTAGGCAGTGATGAGGGCGTGGCATTCGGATATTTTGTTTTTGTTACACACTCTTCACTGCTGCCAAAAAATGTTTCCCCTATGTTTGGCGGTTGATGGGCGCCTGGACACTCTACTCTATGACTTGGAGTGTCCGGGCGCCCATCCATATGGCAGGCAGCGAAGGTGTGAAAGGAAGGACATATACGTTTCAGTTTAACTTTATTCAGCTCCTGTATACCCAGAGACTGAATTGTAATCTAGACATAAATTATATACAAATTTGCTGTCCGTACGAATTGACAAAAAACATTTGACTTGATTGAATTCGGTGCACTTGTAATTATGCTTGAATATCAACCGTGCTTTCAACACTTGCCTAAATGCTTATCAGAAAAGTTGCTTTCATAATGAACATTTAATTTGGTGCACATGCATTTATGTCCTTAATACTGTAATATTCAATCTGCTTTATTGCTTAATGTTTTCTACTGTAAGGGCTTGCCATAATGGTATGTTGTGCTTACCGGCAGCCCAATTGTTAAACCCCATGCTTGGGGCTTGTTTTTCAATGCATGCCACGCCCAATATTTGCCAAATCTATTAAAGTTTAAAAAATATTTTGATGTGTTGTTATTAAAGTGCTCTCCAATAATACTGACTATAATATCTATTATAGTCAACGGTTATTGGAGGACACACAATTAGCGTTTTGAGCTTATGGAGTAAATTTCATGGTGCAGTGTTCGTACATCTACACCGGCATCTTGGTTTAACAACGAGGTAATGTGCTTTGCTTACTGTTAACAATTTAAATTTCCTCCCTCCCAGCCCACAGGATCATTGATTGAAATCGATAATAGTGTTATGAAGTTGTATAAGTACAATAAGTTCATTTAAGACATTTCATTATTTGTCAATACTTCTATTCAAAAGATAGTATTTTATGTTGCAAGATCATGTTGCTTTCTCTGAGATATATATTTTCAGTTGATGTCTTCCTCTGGATCCACTTAATAGTCAACCATTACTGGTGTGGCATGGACATTAAGGACACTTACATACTTGCTGGAAGTTTTGGATTACAGCTAGTTGATGTGTTTAAATGTTGTAGTGTTTAATTATCGGCGGGCAGCGAAGCTGTGAAAGGAAGGACATATACGTTTCAGTTTAACTTTATTCAGCTCCTGTATACCCAGAGACTGAATTGTAATCTAAACATAAATTATATACAAATTTGCTGTCCGTACGAATTGATAAAACACATTTGAATTGATTGAATTCGGTGCACTTGTAATTATGCTTGAATATCAACCGTGCTTTCAACACTTGCTTAAATGCTTATCAGAAATGTTGCTTTCATAATGAACATTTAATTTGGTGCCCATGTATTTATGTCCTTAATACTGTAATATTCAATCTGCTTTATTGCTTAATGCTTTCTACTGTAAGGGCTTGCCATAATGGTCTTTTGTGCTTATCGGCAGCCTAAATGTTAAACCCCATGCTTGGGGCTTGTTTTTCAATGCATGTCACGCCCAATATTTGCCAAATCTATTAAAGTTTAAAAAATATTTTGATGTGTTGTTATTACAGTGCTCTCCAATAATACTATTTTGTTAATTCTGTAAATAACTGAATGTAATTTTCACAGCTTTTCACACATACATAGATATTTTGCTAACCATTTGTTGTTGTTTTATTATGAGCGCAATGTAGAATCAGCCTCAATACTTTCTGACTGTCCCTCGACCGCTGGATACACCGCTGTATAAACCGCTGGATACACCACTGTATAAACCGCCGTATAAACCGCTGGATACACCGCTATTTCGTTAAAAGAAAAATACCAGTTACACATTAGTCTTTATTTGTTCTGGTGATTTTTAATTTATTTTTTTCACTTTTTGTTACAAATTTGTCATTATCTTTTCTCGTTAAATTGTTACCGAAACTGAATATGAATACGCTAATTACACTTCCTGGCTCCATGCTACAGTGTCAACGCCTAAACGGACACTTTCTGGCTCAATGCTACAGTGTCAACGCCTACACGGACACTTCCTGGCTCCATGCTACAGTGTCAACGCCTACACGGACAATTCCTGGCTCCATGCTACAGTGTCAACGCCTACACGTACATTTGACGCGATAAGATCCTTAACTTTTTAACAATAGGCTATAACTATAGAAGTGCTGCAGATATGCTTGTTTTCCAATAAGGTTATTTTTACAGATTGTTGTATTAGTTCGAGTGCTGAGTAATCATAGCGGGCGGGCGTGAATGAGGATGACATGATGTGCTCTCCTTTATTAGTATTCGTGGTATTAAGATAACTAGATTTAATTTGATAATGGAGCCAGGAACCTGCTTACATAGCGTGTAGGTGTTCACACTGGTGAACGGGGCCTGGAACCTGCTTACATAGCGTGTAGGTGTTCACACTGGTGAACGGGGCAAGGAACCTGCTTATATAGCGTGTAGGTGTTCACACTGGTGAACGGGGCCAGGAACTTGCTTACATTGCGTGTAGGCGTTCACACTGGTGAACGGAGCCAGGAACAGGCTTTCATAGCGTGTAGGCGTTCACACTGGTGAACGGGGCCAGGAACCTGCTTACATAGCGTGTAGGCGTTCACATTGGTGAACGGGGCCAGGAACCTGCTTACATAGCGTGTAGGCGTTCACGCTGGTGAACGGGGTCAGGAACTTGCTTACATAGCGTGTAGGCGTTCACGCTGGTGAACGGGGCCAGGAACCTGCTTACATAGCGTGTAGGCGTTCACGCCTGTGAACGGGGTCAGAAACCTGCTTACATAGCGTGTAGGCGTTCACACCGGTCAAGGAACATGCTTACATAGCGTGTAGGCGTTCACACTGGTAAACGGGGCCAGGAACCAGCTTACATAGCGTGTAGGCGTTCACACCGGTCCAGGAACATGCTTACATAGCGTGTAGGCGTTCACACTGGTAAACGGGGCCAGGAACCTGCTTACATAGCGTTTAGACGTTCACACTGTTGAATGGAGCCAGGAACATGCTTACATAGCGTGTAGGCGTTCACACTGTTGAATGGAGCCAGGAACCTGCTTACATAGCGTGTAGGTGTTCACACTGGTGAATGGGGCCAGGAATATGCTTACATAGCGTGTAGGTGTTCACACTGGTGAATGGGGCATGCAGGAAACTGCTTACATAGCGTGTAGGCGTTCAGGCTGTTGAATGGAGCCAAGAACCTGCTTACATAGCATGTAGGTGTTCACATAGGTGAATGGGGCCAGGAACCTGCTTACATAGCGTGTAGTGTTTACACTGGTGAATGGGGCATGCAGGAACCTGCTTACATAGCGTGTAGGCGTTCTGGCTGGTGAATGGAGACAGGAACCCGCTTACATATAGTGTAGGCTTTTACGCTGGTGAATAGAGCCAGGAACTTGATTACATAGCGTGTAGGCGTTCTCGCTGGTGAATGGAGCCAGGAACCTGCTTACATAGCGTGTAGGTGTTCACACTGGTGAATGGAGCCAGGAACCTGCTTACATAGCGTGTAGGTGTTCACACTGGTGAATGGGGCATGCAGGAACCTGCTTTACATAGCGTGTAGGCGTTCACGCTGGTGAATGGAGCCAGGAACCTGTTTACATAGCGTGTAGGCGTTCACGCTGGTGAATGGAGCCAGGAACCTGCTTACATAGCGTGTATGCGTTCACACTGGTGAATGGAGCCAGGAACCTGCTTACATAGCGTGTAGGTTGGCGTTCACGCTGGTGAATGGAGCCAGGAACCTGCTTACATAGCGTGTAGGCGTTCATGCTGTTGAAAGGAGCCAGGAACCTGCTTACATAGCGTGTAAGCGTTCACACTCGTGAATGGAGCCAGGAACCTGCTTACATAGCGTGTAGACGTTGACACTGTTGAATGGAGCCAGGACTCTGCTTACATAGCCTGTAGGCGTTCACAATGGAGTCAGGAACCAACTTACATAGGCGTAGGCGTTAACACTGGTGAATGGAGTCAGGAACCTGCTTACATATCATGTAGGCGTTCACGCTGATGAATGGAGCCAGGAACCTGCTTACATAGCGTGTAGGCGTTCACACTGGTGAATGGAGCCAGAAACCTGCTTACATATCATGTAGGCGTTCACACTAGTGAATGGAGCCAGGACCCTGCTTACATAGCGTGTAGGCGTTCACAATGGTGAATGGAGCCAGGAACATGCTCACATAGCGTGTAAACGTTGACACTGGTACAAGAATCCAGGATGAATAACATGTAGCAGCTAATACAATTTGTTATATGTGCATTTCAGCACTAATGTTTGCCACGCCATTATGGGAGCTTATATACACAAGCACACATATAATAAGCGACTGTTTTAACAACGTCGTTCTTGCAAGAAAATGCCAAAAATGCTTTACGTTTGCCAAGCCATCGGAATCGTGTTCTTTCGATCCAATCAATTAACTATGTACTGTAACAAAAATCATATGTTGTAAATCTGTAAAAATAAAATATGTTTAAACTATTAACTTAAGTTGATGCCAGGAGCATTGATTGTCTTTTTAGTGATTCAGTTGTTTACTTTCTCATGTTCGACGAGGATGAAATATTTATAAAAATCGAACAGGAAAATCAGCATTCAAATAAACCATTGAAGGCAAGGGCGAAATAAACGAAATGAAATTTAGTTGGGTGCAGAGGATATGAAGCATGCGTATCACAGGTAACCATGGTAACAGTCACAATACTAAATTAAAAAGTAGGCAATATATCCTAACGGTAAAAGACACGACTGCAGACAAACATCAAAGATTGTGAGTTGCAAATATGGGTTTCTATTTTTATTTATTTAATTTTTAATCATATTATACATGATCACCTTTGTGTTTTACTTACTTTCAAGTTTGGTAGATGATTTAGACTTATTTACGCTGTCCCGTTTAATGGGGATGACAATAGGGTAACAGTCCGGTTTGGTGCACCCTAGACCCTGTTTCCAACCCCAAGTGGCCTTTTTATCCTTTTTGCCACTGACAGGCACCTCTGTTGTCAACTCTTTTATGCGTTGGTGTCCCGTATTTTACGTCTAATAAGTTAATTATTCATGTAATTGGTGCTGGTCTTGAATTACTGTATTTCAATTGGCTTTTTAGCGAGCTGGACCTTTGTTTTAATCTCATCCAATGGACTTATCAACTTGGAAATACTTTGTATTTCGATACTAATCCAAATTTGCTACTGCGGGGAATAGAGCGCACCATCCCCGACTTAGAAACCTATTTGCTAACCATTTCACCACGGCACCACCTGGGTGATTCTGCGTAGCCAGAAATAGTTTATAGTTAGTGAAGCTTTAACCTTTTTAAAACCGTCTAAGCTGAAGCTGGGTTTGCCAAAATTATAACACCTACTCACATCTATATGTTCCATGTATTCGCAAAGATCAGTGTTAATCATTCAAAGAAGACATTTGTTTGAACAGATTGACATGTGTATATTAGCCAGTCCTTATTTAGCTAATTACGTTTATAACACAATTATACATACATGTAATTACAATGCTAAAGAGCGTCGTTTATATATTTTTAAAAGTACGTTTGCTAATGTGTGCTGTAGCATATCAGAGTTCATTAAGAATATTATCAGTTGATGGAAATAGAAAAAAACTGTTTTCAGCTAGACATGTTGCATCAAAAATCTCATATCTAATATCTAATACATTAAATACACTGAAGAGAACATGTCATTTTGATTACTGTTTCAGATAAACTAAACAACCGATTTAGTTTCGTTGCCAAGGATGCGTCATACCGTGATTGTTATTGCATTTGTCACGCGACGTCACAAGTTAGAAATAATGAGACAGCAACCTTGGCATGCAAACATCGAACAACAGGAAAGTCGATATAAAACCGACTGATGCTCCCCGGACTCGCCACTTCGTCTTGTGATACAATTTTATTCATAAAAAGTTTCGGGAATTATATCGCTAAAACAGAGTAACATAATCCACTTAAAGATAATTAAATATTTGACCGTGTCCATTAAAGGGACTCACGGCAATCTTGAATTTTGTTCAAAACGCACGGCGTCCCGTTAGTTTTTCTACATAACTTGCACGTGTTCAATTATTAATATTAATTATAAGAATAGTATAAAGATAATTGTTTTTCCATATAACTAACCGCTGATAATATAGCACCAATAATATATTTAAACATTTCCAGCATCTTAATTTGTTATAAAAATATGTTATAATAAGCAGAAAAAATGAAAACTCAACATGTTATTTAATTACTATAATTATGAAAGCAGGTTTAAGGTCAAGATGATACTGGATTAATAAATCGAGACGCATATTTTCATACTTGTTTAAAATAGTTTCTTAAAGTTCTCCGGCCATGTTTTGTTTCATGAATATGTTTAAATCTATTTAAATCGAAATCAATACACAACGATATATATTTGCAATTCACACATTGCAATATCTGTGAAAAGCGAGTATACGTATTTGATGACGTAGAAAACGCTGAACAGGTAAATTAATCCACAGGTATATGTATTTATCAATTATCTGCCAACAGTTGTGCAGCTATACAATTCAGATTAAACTCATTTCCTCGTGCAGTCACGCAGTGGGAAAAGTAGTATCAAACGTCATGCAAATAATACTTATTTTACATAAAACTTAGTAGCGGATTTAAATATATGTTTCTCTCCGGGACTATCAGGAAATGTTTATATGATGTTTAAGAGTTAAATTTGTTAATTGTTAATACTATAAAAATGGGTGTCCATGCACCTTTAAGTTTAATTCTATCCCAGGTATTTTAGATTCAGCCTGTCTTAAAGCTTAGATTTGTTTTATTTAAAAATAAATTTTTGTGTATTTTTGTTTTTTATGTTTTCAATTTCGGATTTTAGTAATGCTTTTTGCAAACGATAGTACTTGTTTGTAACGGAAAAGGGCCGATTAACATTCCCTTTTTGTATAGTAATATGTATATGCAAAATCTTTCATTGTGATCTCATACTTGTTGTCTTATATGTACCAACTGCACTGTTACCATGTATTACTCTGTATTTGTATCCTCATGGGCTTTATAGCCTATTGGAATTTTGAAATAAAATTATCTATCTATCTAATAACACACGTGGCGCAAGCCTATTTTGTGCAGTTATTGTTCTTTCTTTGAATATAAGCGTAATTATAACCTCTTGATGCAATTAAAAAACTTACTTTCAACCATTGAATTCTTATTTATACTAAGTTCTTTATACTAAAAACAACTCATTTCCCGAGTGTCTATTGTGAACAGTTTTAGGAAGTTGGCAGCATATGTGGTGTGTAACCATGTTTTAACATGCCAGAGCAATATTACACTAATCACCTTATAAGCACGATCGGGCTTAATCCTGTTAGAGGGTTATTTTCCCCGACAATTTGTCAACAATTATATTGACACATAATTGCAGTCCAAATGTAAATAGTCTAGCGTCTGCTTGGCATGTTACAGTATTTGTTTGTTTGTATGGTGTTTTACGTCCTTTTCAACACATGCAAGGTTGTATATGACGGTCGATTTTTTGTGGTGGAGGCAGACCACTAATTTTTCTGGGTAGAACCAGTATACTGTACACCTCCTGCCATCTGGAAGAATCGACACTTCCTAACTTACATGTCGAGCTCCCAGTGGGATTCGAACCCGCAGCGGTGAGAGGCGAGAAGGTTTACAACGCAACGTCGTTAACCACTCGGCCACGGAGACTCTGCATGTTAAAGTCACATGTTGACATTGTTCGTTCTTATCACGTCTCATTAATGTAATGTCAAACATTTCCTTTTTTCATTGGATTTAGTTCATGTTTCGTAGCATTTCTATCGAGGCATTCCTGTTGTTTGACCGACGTTCCCTTAGGCTCGTTTTAAAGATTTCAGCATTATCTGGTTTTAAGGGTTGATATGTGGTTGGCAACATGGTTCTTTGGAGATCGCTGAGCCCGATACTTATTTCCAGATATCGGTGGTATTTTTCAATTACTTTTGTTTTCTTACTTCCACTACTCCAGGCTGTATAGGTTCTGAGTATTGTTTAATCATCCTTAGGATATGGTGCCTGCTTTTTAATATAGCATTTTGACTGTTACTTGTGATACGCAGGCTTCATAACCTCTGTTCCCTACTTAATTCCATTTTGTTTATTTAGCCCATTGTTTTCTCGTTTAGGGTCAAACATTCCTGGGACCATACACCGCTGGCCATGGAATGGTATGAATATACCTCATTGAATTTTCCATGTTCACCGTCATATGCATACCATCTGATGGCTCAAATTTCTGTACTATTGAAATTATACATATTTAGTTCCGCACAACCCAGGGCTAGAGGGCGTGAACGATAGAAAGCACTTTTCACTTATGAGCTTGTCTCACTCAAACCGAGACTGCAATATATGTATAGAATAGAGGATGAGTTTTGCACGTGTACGGGGAGATAATGCACGAGCGTTAGCGGGTGCATTATCGTCCGTACACGTGCAAGACGCATGCTCTATTGTATTTGTACCACAATAACTAACATATGCTGTGTATATCCTCGGGTATTACACGATACATAGTGTGTATTTAGGATACTGTGGTACAATTTGTATTTATCGTGTTAGGCGATTTCCGAATTTCCCCTTTCATACTTGTTTAATATAGGGCTGACTAGTCTGGTGCACCCTAGAAGCACCCTGGAAGCTCGCTTAAACCCCCAGCGGCCTTTCTGCCACTGACCGTTCCAAGTCGGTAATCCTATTGTCATTGACCGTTCCTAGGCAGTAATCCTATTGTCATTGACCGTTCCTAGGCCGTAATCCAATTGTCATTGACCGTTCCAAGGCGGTAATCCTATTGCCATTGACCGTTCCAAGGCGGTAATCCTATTGCCATTGACCGTTCCAAGGCGGTCATCCTATTGTCATTGACCGTTCCAAGGCGGTAATCCTTTTGTCATTGACCGTTCCTAGGCAGTAATCCTATTGTCATTGACCGTTCCTAGGCAGTAATCCTATTGTCATTGACCGTTCCAAGGCGGTAATCCTATTGCCATTGACCGTTCCAAGGCGGTAATCCTATTGCCATTGACCGTTCAAAGGCGGTAATCCTATTGTCATTGACCGTTCCAAGGCGATAATCCTATTGTCATTGACCGTTCCTAGGCAGTAATCCTATTGTCATTGACCGTTCCAAGGCGGTAATCCTATTGCCATTGACCGTTCCAAGGCGGTAATCATATTGTCAACCCGTCTGTGTTGTGATGTTACATGCCTTGCATTAATTAACATTCTTATTTGTGTTCATGCGTGTTTTGGTTGATTGTGTTCTGTGAAAGCTTCATTTCCTGTTCGACTTACTGTTTCGACATACTTTTGTTTAATGGCGAAGTCGTTAAACAACAGTTAAGACCATTAAACGGTCAAAATACTGTCTCAGATTTCAAATGACAGACTATTGAAGCCTATGCTAACTCTATATAACCGAGGCCCTGTTACTAATTACTAATTGACATTTAATTATACCGGTAGACATACGTTGAATGTTATGCAATTACTAGGTTACATTAAGTTATAGCCTTAGGCAGCTATATACCGGTAGACAGTTGATGACCTGTCGTACAGCCATATTTCCGGGCATTGATTCCAGTCATTATTGTTTTGTGCGAGGGTGAAACTAGTCACGCAAGTGACTGTCGTGAGAATGTTGTGGTTTCAAGTCTAATGACAGCGTATATATGGGGGAAATTTAGAAGATATAATAATAAAAAAGCTCATGTTTAGAAACAGGAGCACACTTGGTCTAACAGATTAACTGCACTTAATCGGCATTTCTATTTCAATTCTGTATAAGCAAAAATATCAAATATATAGATAGAGTCAAACAACAAAGAAAAGATCACGTGTTATCATCTGTGTAGACGAACGCATCTATAAGGTAACAACAATATAAACTTATCAGGTGTTTACTAAATTTAAGATATCTTGTTGTAGAATACAGTCTCTGAACTGCTCTAAAACTACCAATGTTAACCAACATCATCAGTTGGGTGTCTATACATCGTAAAGTGTTTCGCCCCTTTCAAAACCCAAGACACTCTAGTATGGCGGGGCTACAGTGCTGATCAGGCACATCATGTTGGTAGTTAGCACCAGCTCTTGGCCTCTCTGTGGAGCCAAAGTAAAGTTGATGCCTTCTAAGCGACACTGCTCACTGCCTGGATGGCCTGCTCCCTAGCCCGGCATGTGATTCCATTAGCAGTGGGCATCTTCTTCGGTAGATACAGCTTCTCTACCTAATTCATGTCTATGATGTCGTTTTTCTGGATCATTCTGCATGAAATTCCTAATAATTGTCAAATGGGAAACCACCACATGAAGCATCTTAACAGAAGCTATTATTTTAACCCTTAACCCGCTAGATATATATATATATTGGTTGATTGATTGATTGAATGGTGTTTTACGTCACGTCGACAAATAAATAGGTCATATTGTGCGCAAAAACTGATGAAAGATGAAAAATGCAGCAGTAATTAAAAATTAATGTAAATATATAAGAATACAACTATTTACAAATAAGGGATGATAAGGTAGTAATATAAACTATATATGTAAATCAAAAAATGCCCGTCAACGGGTATATAAACAAGTATATATATATAAGAACACATTATAATGATTTATATAGTCTGATTTCCTTCAGGAAATCTAAAACAATACTAAAATCTATAGTATCAAGATTGTAGTACCTACACGTAGGCACGCATAGGATCAAAGTCTACACAAACTGACAAATCCAAAGCGGGTTGCCAAGAGTTACGAATATATGTGTTAATACAACTTTTAAAAGCAGTATAAGGTAATTTGGCATTAGTATAAGGTAATATGTAAACCTATGCTGCTTCAGCAGCACTACCAACTCTATCATTACCACGTATTCTGCTGGCTTGGAAGCCGTAGAAAATAATAACATTATCAACTATAAGAGAATTGTCTTTTGTAAAAGTTGAAGCACAACTGGGTTATCATGTTTCATATTACCCAAGGCTTGAAGAGATGTAAGGGAATCAGAAAAGACTACAAAATGTCAGATTGCTGAATACAGTTTAAGGCAAGTTCAATTGATTGCCTT
The DNA here is from genome assembly GCA_037043455.1 of Cyrtodaria siliqua. NCBI lineage: Eukaryota > Metazoa > Mollusca > Bivalvia > Adapedonta > Hiatellidae > Cyrtodaria > Cyrtodaria siliqua. The sequence goes on along the minus strand of JAWPHD010013991.1, from coordinate 14,935 downwards.
AAGTTCCGCTGAAAAGAAAAAGGCCTTGTGAGGCAGGCGGATCTTTATGCTGTGTTTGTGCTGTGTTTGTGAACAACAGCTGCTGCAGCTACCTTATCTCCATCTTTAGAACCATCTGTGTATATATGTTGAAAGTTACTGTATTTCGATTTAATTTCGTTAAATTTGCTTTGAACGACAGAAGGGTCTGTACTGGATTTGTTACTATTACAAAGATCAAAAATTATTGTTGGTGTTTCCAAAGTCCACGGTGAAATTTGTGGTACTTTGTACTTGGCAATCACATTTAGGTCGATTTCAGTGTCTCTTAATTTTGGTTTAATACGAAGACCAAATGATCGAATGGCCTTTGGTTTTCGATACAAAAGAGGTTCATAACTAGGATTAAAAACAGTATAGAAAGTTGGGTTTGAATGGTTAGATTGTAATTTAATGGCATATTGAAGGGCTAATTGTCCCGTCTATAAGACAGTGATGGTTCATTAGCTTCAGCCTTCAATATATATACTTTCGGCTGGTGATGTACGAAAGGCAACTACGGCGAGTCGTAATCCTTGATTATGTATAGGATTGAACATCTGCAAGTATGACTTGCGAGTCGATCCATATACTATTGAGCAGTAGTCAAGCTTGAATCTGATAAGAGATATATAAAGTTGTAAAAGTACTTTACGATCTGCTCCCAAATTAGTGTTTGCAACAACTTTAAGTAAATTAAGAGCTTTAAGGCACTTGGCCTTCAAGTATTTAAGGTGAAGTATAAACGTTAATTTACGGTCGAAAATAAGACTAAGGAATTTTGTCTCATCCACTACTGGTATTGGTGACCCATCCAGTGTTAGATGAGGGTCTTCATGATGTTAACGTAGTTGACAAAAGTGCATACAGTTAGTTTTAGATTTAGAAGATTTAAAACGATTTTCATCCGACCAGGTCTGAAGTTTATTGAGACATTGTTGTTTTTTGCACGATAACATATAGAGAGCAATTTACACCAGAAGTGATGCATTTAACTATACTGTTAATATTAAATAAATAGTAACTCTTCTTCAAATTTTCGAACACTTGTTCTTTTTCAAGAAAAAGCACAGACATTTTCTTGAAAAAGAACAAGTGTTCGAAAAATTGAAGAAGAGTTACTATTTATTTAATATTGAATTAACTTTCCTTTTGAAAGACTATACATATATGAATATACTGTTATTTTTTGTATTAAAAATGGTGACAGAGAGTATGCTGCCCTGTGGCACACCCATCGCCTGTTCATGAATGTGAGAGGGTTGAACCCATCGGACACGAAACTGTCTATCGTCTAAGAAATTCTCTATAAAAAATGGTAATCGGCCTCTAAGACCAAGGTCATAAAGATCATTCATGATACCGTACTTCCATGCAGTATCATAAGCTTTCTCCAAGTCAAAAAATACAGCGACTAGTAGATGTTCTTTCTTAAATTACGAAAGCTTCCCTAATAAATGATTCAAATCGAATGAGATTGTCTAGTTGTGCCTCGTTAGCGGCGGAATCCGCTTTGATACTTTGTTATCAGTTTGTTGGACTCCAGGTACCAAACGAGTCTCTCATTAATCATTCGTTCCATGGTTTTACATGTACAACTCGTTAAAGCAATAGGGCGATAATTTATTGAGTCCGTATGATAATTTCCAGGTTTGGGGACTGGAATAACGATTGCTTCCAGCCAAGAATCGGGGAAGTTTCCTGTCACTCAAACCTTATTAAATATATCAAGAAGTGTAGAGAGACAGGTTTCAGGTAAATGTTTTAATAATTGATAATGGATATCATCAGGACCAGCTGATGTATCATAAGCCTTTTTAAGGGATTCTCGAAGTTCTTTGAGAGTGAACAGTTTATTGTATTTCTCCAAATTTTCGACTTGAAATTCAGCTTCTTCTGTTCTTTTAGTTTTTAGAAAACTTGGTTGACAATTTTCAGAAGAAGAGTTTTTAGAAAAAGTTTCTGCCAACGTGTTTGTAATATCTTTGACAGATGTAATATGTTCATTATCAGTTTTAAGATGATTTACACAACTAGAATTACCTTTACCGTTTATTTTCCGGACCATGTCCCACGTCTTCTTAAGAGGTGAGCGAGAGTTCAGCCTAGAGACATAAGATCTCCATGATTTACTCTTGCTATCCTTAATAGTACGACGGGCTTTCGCACGAAAAACTCTAAAAGTATCTAAATTATTTTGAGTTGGCCGCAAGTTAAAAGCATTCACTGCAGCTTTACGATCGCTGACTGCCTTTTTGTGATTTGTTATCATTAAAATGACACAAATTGTTTTTGGCTAAGAAATCCTCAACTGTCTTGCCTTTATCATTTATATATTTACAACCCCAAATGTAGTTGTGTGCATTAAAATCACCAAATAGTATAAAAGGTGATGATAATTGTGCAATAAGGTAATTAGGTGATTTAGATCTTTAAGGTCTAGTGAAGAACTCGGCGGTAAATATAAGGAGCATATTGTTATAACTCTGTGCATCGTAACACTGACCACAACAGCTTGCAAACAAGTTTTCAACGCAACAGTTCTGTGAGGAATGTTTTGGTGGGTTTGGTGGACTCTTGGTCGCACCACAGTCCGTCGATTTCGAAATAGATGAAGTAGTTGCAGTAGGTGTAGGAGTTGTTGAGGATATAGTTGAATGAGTGTTAGGCTTGGAAGCCACAAGAGGTTTGGGAGCTAAGGAGGCTTATTAAAGAGGACCACAATTTGAGAGGCTGAAAATGTTTTAGAGGATTTCTGAACATGGAGTGGAATAGTTGTGAACTTGTCGGAGTCTATTTCCCAGGTTAACACGGTCTGCGCCGCGATAGACCTGGTAGCTGGCTTCTCAACCCTACACGCATCGCAAAAGATTTGCCAGATGGAGTGGGCGGAGTAAGACTCTCAACAAGCTTTCTAGTTTCAGGCAAATAAATGTTCTTTTCAGACTTAACTTTCTGTATTTCCCTCTCGTGCTTCCACTTCGGACAATCCTTAGAGAAAGTCCCGTGGGTTCCCTTGCAGATAACGCAAGAGGCGGGATTTTTGCAATTCGCGAAGATGCTATGACCCTCCTGGCCGCAAAGGGCACAGAAAGGAGCAGCTCGCTTGCATCTTTCTCTATGGTGACCAAAGAATTGACAGTTAAAACACCGAAGAGGGTTTGGAATAAAGGGGTCAACTGGTTGAATGATATATCCAGTCTTGATGATCTTTGGAAGATATGGTGTGCTAAAAGTAAGCAAAAAAATATTGGTAGGAGTGAGTTTGCCACCCCGCCTTTTACTGATGCGCGTTACCTCAGTCACACCTTGAGACTTAAGATTATGAGTCATTTCTTCAAGAGTTCACTGGAGCGTACTACACCCTTTGAAGAATTGAGAGAAATGTGATGAATAAGCTCAACACGGATGTTTACGAAAGTTTTGAATTTTAAGAAGATTGTCAGAGTGTGATTTGTTGGTACACTCAACAAGAAATGTTCCATTATTGAGTTTTTTAACTCCTTGGCTCACCGGCGATGCCAAGTAAAGCCTTGGAGATGGCCAAAGGAGAGAGTCTTGTGATAGGTTTGTCATCCTCTAGAGAGATAATATTGAGAAAACGAGGTCAATTTAAATGAGAAATATCCTTATTATATTCAGATTCGGTCTCTTCTCTAAATCGTTTAGGAGTAGTAGTAGTTTTTTGCGCGTGTTTGGGTCCCATAATGGGGATTTGATATTAATTCTCCACGCTTCTCACCCACCTCATAGTCCAACAAGGGGACATTTGCTGTGGATATCCGACAGACAAATGCCAATAATACGTGAAGAGTATACTCATATAAAACTAACGCATCAGACCCCCCACCCCATACCACCCAGCGGACATAACCCCTTAACTAAAAAGTCGAAGAGCCGCACTTATGTTCCGCCTAAAAGTGGCACGAGTATAGCCATATGGCGTTCAGAAATACATGATTAGCCCTAGCTAAGAGGACAAAATAAAAAGGGAGTAAGAAATTAAACGAGAGGGATTGAGAGGGATGTGAATTAAACAAGAAGCTGGGATCCCGTATAGCTGGCGTGACAAACTGATTGATTAGATCGGGCTAATCTGACCGCCCGTCTAGTTGAAATCCGGACCAAAGTGGAGTGTTGTAACGCGGAGATAACTACCAGATCTCCACGTCACTCAACTAACAGGATTCCCTTCTCCAACGACACGGGTCGCCACCCACGGTCAACAGGTGGGTTACTTTTCGGGGTGGGAGTCCTACTACCCCTCTGCTAAGTAACGGGCAATTGGTTGATTCTTATCACCCCACCACCAACTTGGGGGGTGGGGGATATATATTGGACTGTTCTTTCTTTGAATTAGGACCATTCCATTTATGTGACAAAGGTGTGTTTTAGGGAAAATGACTGATCAGCAGCTGGACATTGGCTGATCTGGGTTTACAATGGACGCAACGGCTATTATAGTCGTGCCTATCGAGTTAAGGGTCAACATGTTCTAGCAGCGCATAGGTAAATATAGAAATGGGGAGGAAACTGAACAGATAACAAAATATCGCACGCAGCCTAAACCTTTTTTTGTGAAATAATTTAGATTTATATGTCTAGAAAAGTGGATTTAAAAGTCGAACCGGAATTGAAACACTTAAGGACCACAGTCAACTAAAAACACGCACAGAAACAAACAAGTTGAATAAAAGGCAAGATATGACATCAGAAACATAAAATAGTTGACAATAGAGCTACCGCCTTGGAACGGTCAGTGTCAAAACAGGCCGCTGGGTTTAAACCAGGTCCTAAGTTGTACCAAATCTCACTCTTTCCCTATAGTCATCCTGATAAAACGGGCCAGTGGACATAAAGATATCCTCACCAGAGTATATTCTCTAACAAACTAGGCAGAATCAATAGGCAATATAACACAGGAATGAGGATGTATATATGAATATAAAATAAACCTATAGAAATAAATATTTCTTAATCTGCAGGAAGTATATGGAAAAAGATGATTTGATAAGCGGACTGGATAATGAATATTTAGTTAAGTAGTGTAGATAATAGGGTACCATGACAATTTCCTCATCGCGACGGGTAATCAAGCAATTATCAAGTTGTCTCTAGCGTCTTTAATGCCAAGATGCAAACGCCAAATGGCGATGGCATGCTTGCTACCAGACGATCCTACAATTATATAAACTGCTCGTTTATAGCAATCAGCATCAGCGTTATTCAGTTTAAAAGTATCTAAAAGATTAGGATTTTGTGTGTGAGAATAGCTCTTGACTGATCTTTGCATATAAACAAATATAGATATAAAAATCGAACAGGAAAAGCAGCATTCAAGGTCAACATTCAACCCAAACACACACAGAAACAAAGAACGAATTTAAAAATGAATAAAAGGCCAAATAAGAAATCACAAGCACAAAAGAGTTGACAATAGGGCTACCGCCTTGGAACGGTCAGTGGCAAAAAACAAGTTCTAGGGTGCACCGAATCATCTCACACTTACCCTACACTTTCTGCCACTGACCGTTCCAAGGCGGTAGCCCGATTGTCAGCCATTTTGTGTTTGTGATATCTAATTTGGCATTTTGTTTTGACATCGTTAAAGTTGTTCTTTGTTTCTGTGTGTGTTTGTGGTTGACAGTCGTCCTTGAATGCTTCTTCTCCTGTTAGATTTTTATATCCATATTTACTTCCTTTATTACCATCAAATAAATTAGATGCTATTTGTAAACAACATGATTATTGTTATGACGAAAATCCTAGTAATAAATCAATGTGTGATAAAACATGCTGACTGGTTTAAAAACTAGTAATTCTAAATCACTTGGAGAAAAAATCGCTAAGAATTTTATAGTCAAGCCGGTTATAAGTACTAAATACAAACTTGGTCTAGGAGCATAAAAAAACAAAAGAAAATGGCGTTGAGATGGAATGATAAGTTAGCCGATGAACTTCATAAACCTATGCGAAGAAAGTTCACTCAACGCCGTGAGATTGCTAATGATATATAAATAATATGGTCGGCTGATTTAGTTGATATGCCATCGTACTCAAATATAATAAAGGTATTAATGCTTACTGTTACTGATGTAGTTGGCAAAACATTTGCTTGGGTTATGCCTGCTCCAAATAAAAACTGGTTTAGAAATTACCAAAGCGTTCCAAAAAATTATAAGCACAGGGAGACAATCTAAATTTCTGTGTGTTGATCAGGGTGTAGAATTTTACAATAAAACGTTTAAGCAATTTCTTGATGATACTAATATTGAAATGTACCATACGTTTAATTATGGAAAAGCTGTAGTAAATGAACGTTTGTACCGGACATTAAAAGAGAGGATGTGGAAATATTTTACAGCAAACAATATAAATACATATTTAGACGTGTTGTATACACCAAACTGGACGGAAAAAATATTTGTTATTGATGAAATTCAATATACAAATCCTATAACATACAAAACAAAAGATTTACACAATCAAAAGATTGATGGAAGCTTCTATGAATTGGAAATGATAAAAGCTGATCAAGAAGTGTTTAGAATTGAAAACGTTATACGGCGTGATTATAAAAATAAACAAGCTTTGGTTAAGTTAAAATGAGAATTTTAATAGTTGGGTACCGTTTAAGAATATTCAAGACATAAAAGCGAGTGAAAGATATAAAAATAAAATATATTACTATATTATTAATGGAACAAAAAGGTATAGCAAAGATTTGCAAAAAATTAAACATTTAAAAGATAAATATTGGAAAAAATTAATGGAAGGCAAGCAGGATCAAGTAAAATGTGAGGTAGTTCATGATGATTTTATGGACACCAAAGAAAGCCCAGTCAATAAACGAAACAAATTGCAGGCTGAATTATTAACAAAAGCTCAATATAAAAAGGGAACAGCTACTTGAACTAAAATACAAGATAGCGAAATGTAGAAAAATAAGATATTCCATGATAGAGTTTGATATGCATAGAGATGATGAAGACTACTGTCCGGTTCCGTCACACTTTGTTTGATGGTTTCAAATGTTTTTAGTTATTAGTTATTTTATAAAAGGAAACTGGATTAAAATAATCTAGCCTTATAATATAAACAAAATATTATTTCTGTTAAATTGAAAAACTGGATTGGAGAGTATTATAGATAATAGGGGTATCAGGATAGTTTTTACCGAGCGGGTTAAACAAGCAGTTTAGTTGTAGGAGCGTGTATGCCATCGCCATTTGGCGTTTGCATCTTGGAATTAAGGACGCTAGAGACAACTTGCCTGATTACCCGTCGCGAGGGGGAAACTGTCCTGGTACCCCTATTATCTATACTTCTTAGTTAGTTTTAAAGGCTGGTTCTGTTCACCGAAGCATAAACAGTGATCGATAATATTATGTCAAAATGTTCAAGTAGATCTATGCGTTCTCCATTGTATATGCAACTTCAATGAACGTACATGCATGAATAAATAGCATTCATATATTCACAGCAATAACATATATCATAGCTGGTGTTAGGTGATGCAATACGAATTGAATTGAATTGAATGTTGTTTAACGGCTCATCAACACAGTATAGGTTATTTAGAGCCGCCCCAGAGAGAGGGGAAGGATACATAGGAATCCGGGAACCTGCCCTACTCTTATTATCGAATAGATTCCTATGGTTCTTTAACGTGCTCGGAGGATAGACCGATACACGGGACCATCCGACGGACGAGGCGAAGGTAAAGTGTTTTGCCCAAGAACACGCCGACGAAACTCAGTGGCACCACGGAGGATTGAACCCGGGGCCTCCGGTTACAAATTCGCCGCGCTACCGACTGCGCCACGCCAGCCCTGATGCAATACGAAATATAGTGGAAGCTGGAAAGTCGCCATATATGACCTAGCTGTTGGTGCGAATATAAAATCCAATTCAAGTCAATTGTTCTTTCGCTTTTGAATCAAACAACGTATGTACATTGTTAGGTAATTCCACAATATATCCTTAACGTTAGTGTCTGTGCAACATAATATGTGGCACAGAGATAATACAAGCCCCTGTAATTAATATTCGTAGCAGCAAAATAACATTTCCTACAGACATTGTAGACTTATTTCCCAGTAGAAATTATCTCTTTTTCATTCTCAGAAATTTCGCTAAATCTGAGCAAAAATGCAATATAACGTGATAACTTCTTATTCAGGAAAAGTATGAAAGGAGAACACGATAAGTACAAACAATATTGTAGGATTGGTTTGATTAAGACTGTTTAAAGCCATGTTTACAGAAAGCCATGTTTAGAGCTTTAGCACACGTTAATGATAATGGACACGTTCAACTAAATGTAGCTAAATAATTGCATAACATACGATGGCTGATCAATAAGTAATGAAAATGTATCCATAGTTTTAGCCTTAGCAGTATGGCTTTTAGAACAGGTTGTTTATTAAAGTCCCTACTCCGCCATCAGCAGGCGCATTTGACAACATATGTACACCGTTTTTAAAGCTACTGACAACGATATATATATATATATATACATATAGATGGGGAAAAAACATTTATACAGTGCTACAGTTTATAAAAACCCAAGCGCTTTCGGCTTACGCCTTCAACAGGGGTACACAAACACGAAAAGAACACACATTTTAATACGAAACAATGAAACACTAAAATACACGGCAGTTTAAATAAAACTCTTTAAAAAAAGGTTTTGAGGTAGGGTTTGTGTTATCTTTTTCACATCTTTACTCTCTCTTCATAACTATATGTCAGCTTACAGTTTTACCCTCATCCAACCAGATTTGTTCTTTTACTAGTATCACATTTGGCTCCAGAGTGCCTATTCAAAGTAAGCAATCCTTGCAACACTGCCAAACGATAAGTTTTTTAAAGAGTTTTATTTAAACTGCCGTGTATTTTAGTGTTTTTTTTGTTTCGTATTTGTTCTTTTTGTGTTTGTGTACCCCTGATGAAGGCGTAAGCCGAAAGCGCTTGGGTTTTTATAAACTGTAGCACTGTATAAATATTTTTCTCCCCATCTATTAATTTATTCCAACATTTTCGTATCCCCTTTATTTTGTAGATGTATGTATTTTCTCACCCTTATATATATAACATGCATTTTTTGATAATCCCAACACAATATGAACGGCTTTAAACAGTCCAGCCAAACTCCAAAACTGGAGCCTCGAATTTAGGGTTACCAACTCAAAATTTATTTCACGCAATCAATGGTATTTTAAGAACCCGTGAATAAATCTATACTTTAATTGGTACATATTAATTGTTATATGACCTCAGCACCAGGATAGAGTTTGGATAAACGGTTTTTTAGTGTAATTTTGCGTTATTTTGCCAGTTAGTTTCTTTAAACTACTCATTACTGAGTTATTGAGAGTGGTATTTATTTTCTTTCAATACTCTCGAGACGCAATGTGACGTCACGTATATCAACTGTTAAACGTCATTTTAAACGAAAGAAGATATGCCTAACAAAATTGTAAACAAATTAAAATTATTAAAAAACAGGACGCTGTTGCATATTTTCCTCATTTGATGTTGAGATGGGTATACGATACAAGTTGCGATATGTATATAAAGAAATGTTCTTTGATCTCCAAGTCCTGCCCACCAGGTATTTATTTAGCACGATATAAATACTAAAAAAGGAATCCCTTGCCATTACATATTTAAAAAGCTGATCCCTTGGAAGCAGCACACACAAACAAGAGTGAAAAGTAGCAGACGGACCATTTTATTCAGTTTGTTCATGAGAGGTAATATGCACCGGCTTAAGCAGTATTCTACTTTAAAGCCACACAAATTGGGATCCATGATCGCAAGTAAGTATGGTGGCTGATTTCTACCATTTGTCGTCTTTTCGTCATATCGCCCCCGAAAAGACGACAGAACGAAAAGACGACAGAACGATAGAACAAAAAGACGACAAGACGACAGAACGAAAACGACAGAACTAAAATATGCCATTGCAAGGGAGAAAAAAATTTGTGTGACCTTATGTCGTCTTTTCGCCCTTGAAATGTCATTGTTTCGTTCTGTCGTCTTTTCGTTCTGTGTCTTTTCGCGCTGTATTTGTTATCTTTAAGGTTTTCGTCTTGTCGTCTTTTCGTTCTGTCGTCTTTTCGCCTTCCGGTTGACATGCATTTAGGTCATTGCGGTCATTGATGCCATTTCTAGTAGTCACGATGAACTGACCGCAATGACCGAAATGCGCATGTCAACCGGGAGGTGAAAAGACGACAGAATGAAAAGACGATAGAACGACAGAACGAAAAGACGACAGATGGAAAAGATGACAAAATGAGAAGACGACAAATGCAGCGTGAACAGACGACAGAACGAAAAGACGCCATTTCAAGGGCGAAAAGACGACAGAAGGCCACACAAAATAACGAAAAGACGACAATATTAAATGGCATCTTTTCACGACTGAAGTGTCGTCTTTTTGTCTTTTCGCATGGCGATCTGTCGTCTTTTTGCCTTTGAAATGGGGTATTTTAATTCTGTCGTTCTGTCGTCTTTTCGTTCCGTCATCTTTTTGCACTTTATTTGTCGTCTTTTCCACCTGTCATCTTTTCCGGGGCGAAATAACGAAAAGACGAAAATACGAAAATGGCAGAAATCAGCCACCATAGGTATGACACCTCGGTTTTACTGCGTCATAACAAAGTGATTTTACTCGCTCTTAATTTGCCTAGTGGGACAAAGTATATAACATTATTGTTTCAACTGATCATGTATTGGATATTAAGTAAGCACTTTTAAAAATGTCTTTACTTCTGCATAGCTCTGGCTTCTGCCAAGTCATCGAGTACTTACTTTGTGGCTTTCTAAGCTTTTTTGATATTATATATACATAATCATTTCTGTGTTTTACCTATATTGCTTATTAATACTGCCTTGTTTGTTAGCGATTATAACATGGCGTTGATATCGTTATTTACACTGTACCGTTTACTGGGACGGTTAGTGGCTAAAGGCCTCTGGGGGTTTAAAACAGGTTCCAGGGTGTACCAAACCTCACTCTTACCATATTTTATCCCAATAAAACGTGTAAATAAAGAAATCCCATCCAGGTCATATTCTTTAACAAACAAGGCAGGATTAATAAGCAATAAAACACATAGATGATCATGTATATATGAATATAAAAATGCATAGAAAGCCACAATGCAAGTATTCAACGTCTTGGCAGAAGCAATAGCAATAGGAGAACACACCATTAAGGGTACGACAAAACAATATTAAGACAAACATCAAACACTACCGTCCTTTGATGATTAAGGTAGACGTCATCATAATGTCCACATTGTATTTGCTACCATGTAGTAATAGATAGAGTATAATCTCATCGGGTTGGTCGTAGCCCATCGAGGGGTTTAAATTAAATTAACGAGATGAGACCAGACTCTTTTTTGTAACATATCCATTTCGTCTGCCTGTCATACTCTAACTTACAATATATGTTAGCTAGTTTACACCAGTTATTCTGACAGGTGCTTTTCTTCTATTAGATAACTGCAAAAGACATGTCTGCGAGCAAACGGTCAATTTACCTCTGAATTTAAAGAAGACTAGTCAACCCTGTATTAAACCATGTTTCCAGCTACATATCCACTCTTAAAACCAGATTATGCGGAAATTGGTAAAACGTGCCTAAAGGAACGTCATTCTAAACAACAGGAATGCTTTGATAGAAATGCTTCAAAACATGAACTAAAACCAATTAAAAAAAGAAATAATGTCAACATGTGACTGTAAACTGCCAAGAATTTACCTAGTGAGGATGCTAGAAGCTAAACACTGAGAGTGGCTAGATGTACTCCATCAATTGTACTGCAGTTATGTGTTAATATTGTTGTTGACACATTGTCGGGAACAATAACAATCTAACAGGATTAACCCCTGCCGTGCTTATAACGTGATAGGTATTACATTGTTCTGGCATGTTAAAATATAGCATTCTCGCCCTCTATCGATACTAGTATCATCTCTCGTGTTTTGCGCTTGGAATTATGGGGAGAAAAGTAGTCCGGTCAGTTGATTTGCCTATATATAGCTAGAGACCAAAACCCAGGTTTTAGGACCCAATTTAGACACGTCGGACAAAAGCACCAAACTTTTCTCAAATGTGTGTTTTATATTTCTATGAATTTTTAAAAGGGTCCCCAAAGGTTCGTGAATCCCTAAATGTATTAGGATTATATGCACACCGAATTACCGCATCGCGGATGAAGTACTAAAAAATCAGGAGGGCACCTGCCGAATATCAGTGATGAATTTGAAAAATTCGAAATGACGTCAGTATGAAAATATAGATATAAAAATCGAACAGGAAAAGTAGCATTCAAGGACGACAGTCAACAACAAACACACATAGAAACAAAGAACAAATTTAAAGATGAATAAAATGCCAAATAAGACATCACAAACACAAAAGGGCTGACAATAGTGCTACCGCATTGGAACGTTCAGTGGCAAAAAAGGCGACAAACTTCCTGGTTAGACACCACCTGCAGGGTATATATGCTCTCAGCTTCCTGCTGAGGTCGGAATCTACAGTTTTCTTTGAAATTCAGACTATTTTCAGACATGTACACTAATTACGTTAAATAACTTGAATTCTATTTTTCAAAACTAACAAACATGCCCTATTCCTGAAAGACCATATAATTTCCTCTCAAAATATAGCAAATACATGCTAGAAAGCAACAAAGTCAGTTTCTCTGCCTACAAAAACAATTCATTTACCGCACCCACTTAGCACTCAAAAAAAAGGAAAACATGACATTTATAGAGACACGGCAGCATATACCTGTCCCTTATTTGAGATATAACACATCCATAATTGAATGACAAACACTCCAAATTGTCATAAAAATGCTATTTCTACATACCTTATCCGGCTTTTTTTTTCGTAATCTTATGTCGAATGGTGAGATGAAGGAATTGATCAAATAAAGCTACCATTTACAACATAGCCACCAGTTACTAGTTTCTGTTTATAGCCTCTATACTGGTCACAGTACAAAAACTTTATTTACACCAAAATTAACTATTATGTCATACTAAGTCAAAAACACCACATTTGTGGATTTCTTTTTTATTGTCTAGCCTGTACATGCTTTTAATCTCTTAGATTTCTGTTTTATAAGAAATTCCCCATGGACATTCATTTGAAACTAAGGAGTCTCCCCTAAAGTTCTCATAAGACAGACATTCAGGTATTTTAGCCTGGTATCAAAGCAAAAATGAAATGATTTTTATTAAGAAATTCGAACTTTGTACAAATAAGAATTCAATGGTTGAATATATGTAAATGAACTTCAACAACAGGTTATATGCCTTTATTATATAACCTATAAATAGACGCGTTTTCATTGGCTAAAAAGTAATTTTTTACAAAAAATATCTAGCGATATTGACCTGTTTTTTTCTGATATTGACCAGTTTTATAAATAGTAACAGCATTTTAGCATTTTCTAAAATATCAATATCAATATCAATATCAAAACAATATGATAAATTGAGGGTTATATAATAAAACAGTTATGGACTTTTCAGCTGTTATACATGATGTTGATATGTACCAAAAAATCATTATTGACCTCGGCTATCGCCTCGGTCAATAATGATTTTTTTGGTGCATATCACATCATGTATAACAGCTGAAAAGTCCATAATTGTATAATATTGTATATCACAACATGGCGCATTTCAAGTCAAACATAAAATGATGTGAGATGTAAGTTGGTGAGCCGTTAAACAAATCTCAATTCAATTCAATTCAAACTCACCATTAAATATAGTGTGTTAAATTATTTTGACATAACTTCAGGCGTCGTTTTGATATCCGTACACGTAGATATAAAAAACGAACAGGCAATGTAGAATTCAAGGACCACAGTCAATCAATACAAGACAACAGTTGCATCTAACTAATTGACTGGTAACTGGTATTCCGGAAAGTACAAGTCAGTCGGTTATTGTCGACAGATCTCCAGCAGCAGGAGTTGTGTGTGGCAATGATCCTAATTGAGACTGTTGTGATGGATTCAGTATAGAATCGAAGAGACGCGTGAATTCCTTGAAATGAATTATATCTCTGTACACTACAATACACCAATAGATGCAACCGTCAAGCAGGAAGTGATACAATAGTCAAACAGGAAGTGATACAGCAGTCAAGCAGGAAGTGATGCAACATTCTAACCGGAAGTGACACAACAGTTGGACAGGAAGTGATGCGTTCATCACCATAAAAAAAACCAGGAAACTTCAAACAAGTACATGGATATAATTATATCTACATTGTCTGTTTCAAAGTTATATTCAAAGCAAATCGTGGAACGCATATTAAAAGAAGATTCACAATAATTAAGTAGAAGCCGAAGCAAAAACATGTAAACACCACAAAACATCATTGAAATAAGTATAAAAGTCGAGGAAATGCTGCTTTCACAGAATTCTAGAAAACCCCAAAATACGCAAAATGACAAACATTAATGATAATGTTAATAATGTTAATAAGGAATAAAGGCATATGAATATGACAATGACATAAATTCGATCCAGTATTTTTTTTAAATCCGATATAAGAATAAAGTCCACATAATATTGACAAGTGTCCCTTTAATCAAAATTGCCCAGTGTCCCTTGAAATTTTTGTTTTAAGTCTTCAATGGTTTAATTAGTCACAATAGTCCAAATAATCCAATGACAATTTTAGTATAGATAAGCACAACAATAATTGTTAATATAATTCCTCTATATATTTTTAATTAAAAAAGCATCCAACATTTTCACACAGTTTCTTTTAACCGAACTCTAAAGTAAATACCGAATCAAATACTGAACAAATAACAACCCCATAATGATGTATTGATACTGTCATAAAACGTCATAAAACTTCTTT
>JAWPHD010013990.1:0-64298 GCA_037043455.1 Cyrtodaria siliqua | reverse complement strand
CATATATTGCTTTATTTGTGACAATCTATACTGGAGCCTTTGATCTTTAGAAGTATGCTTAACGCTGATTCTGCGAATTCACTGCATATATTGTCTTTATTTGTGACAAATCCTATACTGGAGACCTTGACTTTAGAAGTATGCTTAACGCAGATTCTGCGAATTCACTGCATATATTGTCTTTATTTGTGACAAACCTATACTGGAACCTTTTGACTTTAGAAGTATGCTTAACGCAGATTCTGCGAATTCACTGCATATATTGTCTTTATTTGTGACAAACCTATACTGGACCTTTGACTTTAGAAGTATGCTTAACGCAGATTCTGCGAATTCACTGCATATATTGTCTTTATTTGTGACAATCCTATACTGGAGCCTTTGACTTTAGAAGTATGCTTAACGCAGATTCTGCGAATTCACTGCATAAATCGTCTTTATTTGTGACAATCCTATACTGGAGCCTTTGACTTTAGAAGTATGCTAACGCAGATTCTGCGAATTCACTGCATGTATTGTCTTTATTTGTGACAATCCTATACTGGAGCTTTGACTTTAGAAGTATAGCTTAAAGCAGATTCTGCGAATTCACTGCATAATCGTCTTTATTTGTGACAATCCTATACTGGAGCCTTTGACTTTAGAAGTATACTTTAAAGCAGATTCTGCGAATTCACTGCATAAATCGTCTTTATTTGTGACAATCCTATACTGGAGCCTTTGACTTTAGAAGTATACTTAAAGCAGATCTGCGAATTCACTGCATATATCGTCTTTATTTGTGACAATCCTATACTGGAGCCTTTGACTTTAGAAGTATACTTAACGCAGATTCTGCGAATCACTGCATAAATCGTCTTATTTGTGTGACAATCCTATACTGGAGCCTTTGACTTTAGAAGTATGCTTAACGCAGATTCTGCGAATTCACTGCATATATTGTCTTTATTGTGACAATCCTATACTGGAGCTTTGACTTTAGAAGTATGCTTAACGCAGATTCTGCGAATTCACTGCATATATTGTCTTTATTGTGACAATCCTATACTGGAGCCTTTGACTAGATTGAAGTGTCCTTAAAGCAGATTCTGCGAATTCACTGCATATATCCTTTATTTGTGACACTCCTATACTGGAAGCCTGTGACTTTAGATGTATAATTAACTCAGATTATGTGAATTCACTGCATATATTGTCTTAATTGTGACAATCCTATACTGGAGCCTTTGACTTGGAAAACGTTTAAACTTATTTATTTTACATCGATTGCAACGAATGCTCTATGAATTTATTTGACTCACTCTCGATGCCTTCCTGGGTAGAACCAGTACTAAGCAATGCAGATAAAGTGTCTTGCTCAGGGACACAACGCATATTGCAATGACATGAATCGAACCCACGACTTTTGGATCATGGGTCCAACGTTCTACTACTAGACCACAGCGCTCCACACAATTTGGAAGTATACTAAACGAAAGAAGAAACGAAATTCGTGAATTTCCGCTATATATTGCTGATAATCCATCGACATAGCTACTATTAGGCCTATACATAGAAATAGAAATAGAAACTGGTCGATGGCATAGACCAAATAAAACACCAATATCCGAAAGAAAATGCCAGCTATGGAATATACTAGAAGACGAATTTCACTTTGGATTGGAGTGTTCACTATATCAAGATATTAGAAAAGAATATGTTAACAAATATTTTTGGAAACGGCCAAACATACCAAAATTTATTGAACTTATGACAAAAGAAAACAAGAGTTTATTAAAGAAACTGTCCGTTTTCATTTGTAAAAGTTTTAAAAGAAGAGACGACATGTTTTATAAATAAATATCACTTTTCTCCATTTTTGTCCACAGATATAAATGTGTTCTGATCAGTACTTAGGAATATTAATTTAAAAATATATATTAAACACTTATATACTTAATAGTTGTCAAATACTTTTTAACTAGTAACATAAACAGATGATCTTGAAACTCACCTATGAAATTATACAAATTGTCATTAACTGGAAAATATTGTGTGTATTTCATATACATGTTTATATGTATGTACTATTTGCATGTGAACTGTTGGGCGTAATGCCTTATGTTTGAATAAAATATATCTATCTACATTAATTTGAAAAATGAAAAAAAAATGAAAAGTCCAAAAATACAATAAAAACTGAAGCCAGAGGTTAAGGGTCAACTTTTTTTTATTATTTATTTTACAGTACAGGTAATTCGACTTTGTAAAATGTTAATTAAAATTTGTCAAAAAAATATATCTTCAAATACCGCACAAGTGATCTGCCAGATATACGCCAAAACGTACCATTGAATAGCTAAGTTTAAAAAAAGAGGCAGTGGCAGAAACGTGTCAATTACGAGAACGTGTATTCCTGAATTATTTCCTTACGTGCTTCCCAACCGGAGCAATTAGTTGGGAGTTGTCCGTTTTGTTTAATGATGCCTAATTATATCTGTAAATTAACGTACGTGTCCTATTTTTAAGCTTAAAATTTGCCCTACATTACATTTGTGCAGGTCAAGTATCTATACATGGATGGTTGTGCGAACACCGGAAACGTATTGTACCATCCCCTCTTGTTTCACATTTCTGCTAGAGAATGGTACCATCTAGACGAATCTAAAAATGACCGAATCAATAAATACAAACATACTCCATTCGATACTTCATTTGAGAAGAGTTTCAATGTTGTGCTGGGCTTGGCCAATTACATGAAAATGATTTCATGCTCGCTTTATTTGCAATTGATTTTTCCATGGTAATGATGTTAGGAATTCGGACATTGTTTCTGATAATTGAACGGTCCATTAGTGTATATTACATATTAATAGCCTAAAGAAGAATTTCATTAATGAAACTAGTGTTTAAGTCGATTTATAGAGCCATGCAAATGAAGCCGTTCTTGTAAAACAAGGGTATTACTTGTTGATACTGATTCTTTGTTAATTTGAATAACAATACGCACTTAACATTGACAGCTATGTCATAGAGAGACATAAATACAGCGCTATTAGAGGGATACCACCAAGGCTCTGTGTATATGTTGTTATTACATACAAACAAAGAGATCTCTTTAAACCATAATTCCTTGGACTTGTTTATTTCAAGCCCTAAAGATGTTTTTCCGCCGTATTTTATTACCCATTGTTTTGCGTATTTTTGTTCTAATAAATCATTTATGAAATGTTCTGCATGGATCGGAGATTGAATCTTCTAATACGTCAATACACTTGTGTTCGTGTTCTTAATCAGTTGTGTGCATGTATGTTTTTTGTTGTTGTTTTCTGTTGTTTTTGTTTTTGTTTTGTTGTTGTTGTTTTGTTTTGTGTGTGCGTGCATGCGTGCATGCGTGCGTGCGTGCGTGTGTGTTTGTGTGTCAGTTTGTTGTTGTTGTTGTTGTTGTTTTGGAAGGGTGTGTGTGATCTGTGAGTGTGTTGATAAGAACCAGATCTTGAAAAAAGGACTTAAATGTTTGAACAATTTGTTAATCGAACAAAGTTGAATTTCATTATTTTTTAATGTTTTTCTACGATCGCAAATAATTTCGACATTGACGCATGCGTTGTGGAGTAATAGCAATAGATTATGTCGAAATTAATAAATTTTAATGTGTTTACATGATAAACGGCTTCTAATTTTCAGCAACTTTGATTTGAACGTTTGTTTCAATAATTCGATGAGTTTGACAATGAGAACAACATTTACGCATTTATTGCTCATTGATAATGTCAATAAAGGGAGTTTTATCTTATTTACACAATAACCTAAGTTGAATTGAACAATCGAGCATGTGTTACATTTTATATTGCCCTTGCTTGCAAACAAAGTTTGTGTTCCGTTCATAACTGCTCGTTTCATATTGAAATTAATTTTGATGTAAATTAATTCTGCACTTATAAAATGAGTTGTTAAATGTCAATACACACATACGCACGCACTCACGTACACACACACACACACACACACACACACATATACATAAGCTTCGTCCTACCGTTTTATTTAATACGGCGTCTCGTCCAATACAGGTTTTCACCACAACATTGACTTGTACTATTAAGGTCCATATTGCACATTTAACTGTATAATGAAACACTAGAGTTATGGCCCTTGATTTAATGCAAACAGCTATAGTGTGCCTTGTCAATACTCTAGCACACCTTCATGATTATGCATCCGATTATTTCCGAAATGTTTACAATCAAGGTCGTACAAATTCGAAAACCACCATTATTGAAAAATAGGCGCCAGAGTTATGGACCTTGAATGTCAATCTGTACTTCATCTGATATTTTCCAAACTTGTGTTCAAAATGTTATTTTTTATAAAATAATCGAAACGTTTGGAGACTAGAGCCATATCTAACTCCCCCAACCCCAACCTCGGGCATATTAGATTGATTTTCGGCTCAACTATTGCTGCGACACGAGCATTGTATGTCGTTCTATCAAGAATATACTTCAGTATTTTGTTCATGTTCTACAAACATTTCTTCTTTATTTATTTAATCAACTTGTGAACCTGGTGTTGTGTGATAGAATCCAACAAAAGATATTACATGTAACATTAAATTGCTAAAACTGCCATAACCTTTAGAGCGATACAGGCTCTCGTGCGCCTCTTGTTGTTGCTATTAAAATCGTAAATATTAATTTAAATAGGATTTATACTGAAAATAGTTGTACATTTTATTAACATTAAGTGCACTTCGATCACAAACAAGAATTTATAAGCATTAAATAATCATATGATAATGATTTATACAACAAAAACTAGCCGACTTGTCTGGTTTCCAAACCCCAACAAACTGATAACAAAGTATCAAAGTGGATTCCGGCGCCAACGAGGCACAACAGACAATCTCATTCGATTTGAATCGTTTATTAGGGAAGCTTTCATAAAGAAAGGACATATAGTCGCTGTATTTTTTTGCTTGTAGAAAGCATGTGATACTGCATGGAAGTACGGTATCATGAATGATCTTCATGACCTTGGTCTTAGAGGCCGATTGCCAGAATTTCTTAGATGATAGACAGTTTCGTGTCCGAATGGGTTCAACCCTCTCTGACATTCATGAACAGGAGATGGGTGTGCCACAGGGCAAAATTCTCTCTGTCCCCCGTTTTAATATAAATATTAACAGTATAGTTAAATGCATCAGTCGTGTGGATTGCTCTCTCGTGCGAAAAACACGAAACTGTTGATAGACAACTTCAACACTGTCTCAATAAACTTCAGACCTGGTCGGATGAAAATGGTTTTAAATTTCTAAATCTGAAACTAATTGATTGCACTTTTGTCAACTACATAAGCATCATGAAGACCCTCATCTAACACTGGATGGGTCACCAATACCAGTAGTGGATGAGACAAAATTCCTTGGTCTTATTTTCGACCGTAAGTTAACGTTTATACCACAAATACTTGAAGGCCACCTGCCTTAAAGCTCTTAATTTACTTAAAGTTGTTGCAAACACTGATAAGGGAGCAGATCGTAAAGTCATTTTACAACTTTATAGATCTCTTATCAGATCCAAGCTGGACTACGGCTCAATAGTATATGGATCGACTCGCAAGTCATACTTGCCGATGCTCGATCCTATACATAATCAAGGATTACGACTCGCCTTAGGTGGGTTTCGTACATCACCAGCCGAAAGTCTTTATGTTGAAGCTAATGAACCATCACTGTCTCATAAACGGGACAAATTAGCCGTTCAATATGCCATTAAATTACAATCTAACCCTTCATACCCAACTTTCGATACTGTTTTTAATCCTAGTTATGAACCTCTTTTTTTTTATCTAAAACCGAAGGCCATCTTCGTATTAAACCAAAATTAAGAGACACTGATTGCCAAGTACAAAGTACCACAAATCCCACCGTGGACTTTGGAAACACCAACAATTATTTTTGATCTTTGTAATAGTAACAAATCCAGTACAGACCCTACTGTCTTTCAAAGCAAATTTAATGAAATTAAATCGAAATACAGTAACTTTCAACATATATACACAGATGGTTCTAAAGATGGAGATAAGTTAGCTGCTGCAGCTCTTGTTCACAAACACAGCATAAAGAGCCGCCTGTCTGACAAGGCCTCTATCTTTTCAGCTGAACTTAAGGCAATTGAACTTGCCTTAAACTATATTCAGGAATCTGATGATGACCATTTTGTAATCTTTTCTGATTCCCTTTCATCTCTTCAAGCCCTGGGTAATATGAAACCCAGTTGTGCTTCAACTTTTACAAAAGTACAATTCTCTTATAGTTGATAATGTTATTATTTTCTTCTGGCTTCCAAGCCATGTAGGAATACGTGGTAATGATAGAGCTGATAGTGCTGCTAAAGCAGCATTAGGTTTACATATATCTAATGCTAAATTACCTTATACTGAGTTTTAAAGTTGTATTAACTCTTGGTAAGCCGCTTAGGATTTGTCAGTTAACAATAAACTCCATTCAATTAAACCGTTACTCGGAGAATGACGTTCTTCTAGTAAAAGCCCGGTGCAGGATAGGGCATACAGGTCCGTGTCTACTAAATAAAAACAGACTGATTGGTCAAACAAAGTCTAGGGACTGATTGGTCAAACAAAGTCTAGGGAATCCGAGACTAATGTTTACCAATGTGAAGTCATGGATTGGATAATAATAATGACTGAAATAAAACAACTTGAGAATTCAAACATAAATATGTTTTCTTCAAAATGGAACATTTAATACATATTTTTGTAGTTATTTTTTAAAATTATGACTGAAAAATGAAAGTAGGTACACGTTGACATTTGACGGGGAAAAAACTGCAAAACTGGGTGGGGGTGTGGGGGAGGCGAGGGCGGGGGGTGTTTGGGGGTCACTTCGGACCCAGAAACGACTAACTTTTCATAAGATTAGCTATGAAAACAAGTTCCTCATTACATGGTACTTGGATGTAAGTTTCATGCAAGTGGCGCCATATATGGCTACGAGATAGGGAAATCAGGGTAGCCCTAAAGACTACTATGGGAAAATCTATGGTTGTCTGTGACGTAAACGTTATACTTATTCATATTTGTTACAAGCTGAGCAATTACCAGAATGAATACCCTGCATTGCACCGTTAACGGTCAAACACATCTTGTTGGAATGTGTAGACTTTGATCCTATGCGTCAGAGGTACTACAATGTTAATACTATGAAAGAGTTATTTGATACTATAGATTTTAGTCTTGTTTTAGATTTCCTGAAATAAATCAAGACTATATAAATCATTATAATATGTTCTTATATATACATACCTTTTTATATAAGGGGGCTGGTGTGGCGCAGTCGGTAGCGCGGCGGATTTGTAACCGGAAGCACCGGGTTCAATCCTCCGTGGTGCCACTGAGTTCCGTCGGTGTGTTCTTGGGCAAGACACTTTACCTTAGCCTCGTCCGTCGGATGGGGACGTAAACCGGGCGGTCCCGTGTATCGGTCTATCCTCCGAGCACGTTAAAGAACCATAGGAATCTATTCGATAATAAGAGTAGGGCAGGTTCCAGGATTCCTATGTATCCTTCCCCTCTCTCAGGGGCGGCTCTAAATAACCTATACTGTGTTGATGAGCCGTTAAACAACATTCAATTCAATTCCTTTTTATATACCCGTTGACGGGCATTTGTTGATTTACATATATAGTTTATATTACTACCATATCATCCCTTATTTGTAAATAGTTTTATCTTTATATGTTTACATTAATTAGCTCTACTGGCCGAAGGCCAGAAGAGCTTATGGGATGGCGAGTTGTCCGTCGTCCGTCCGTCGTCCGTCGTCCGTCGTTAACTTTTGGCTTGTGAACACTCTAGGGCCTTCATTATTAATCAAATCTTTACGAAACTTTTCCAGTGTCTTTATATCAATGAAAGCTCGGACAAGTTCGAAAACCAGCCGGATCGGATAAATTTCACCAGAGTTATGGCCCTTGTTTTGCTGAAAAATGCCATATTAAGCCTTGTGAACACTCTAGCACCTTCATTTATTATTTGATCTTTACCAAACTTGCACAGATTGTTAATATCAATGAAAGCTCGGACAAGTTCGAAAACCAGCCAAATCGGTTTTGTAACACCGGAGTTATGGCCCTTGTCTTTTCTGAAAATTGCTATTTTCTGCCTTGTGAACGCTCTAGCACCTTCATTTATTATTTGATCGTTACCAAACTTGCACAGATTGTTAATACCAATTATAGCTTGGACAAGTTCGAAAATCAGCTGAATTGGGTCAGTAAAACCAGAGTTATGGCCCTTGTTTTTTCTGAAAATTGCTATTTTCTGCCTTGTGAACGCTCTAACACCTTCATTTATTATTTGATTGTTACCAAACTTGCACAGATTGTTAATACTAATGATCGCTTGGACAAGTTCGAAAATCAGCTAAATTGGGCCAGTAACACAAGAGTTATGGCCCTTGTTTTTTCTGGAAAATGCTATTTTCTGCCTTGTGAACACTCTAGGGCCTTCGATATTAATCGGACCTTTACTTAACTTTGCCAGTGTCTTTATATCAATGAAAGCTCTGACAAGTTTGAAAACCGGCAAGATCGAAATAATTTCACCGGAGTTATGGCCCTTGTTTTGCTGAAAAATGCCATATTAAGCCTTGTGAACACTCTAGCACCTCATTTATTATTTGATCTTTACCAAACTTGCACAGATTGTTAATATCAATGAAAGCTCGGACAAGTTTGAAAACCAACTAGATCAGACCATTAACAGCGGAGTTATTGCCCTTGATTTAGTTAAAAATGCTATATTTTGCCTCATTCAGACAATAGGGCCTTCATCTTTCATCCAATCTTTACCAAACTTTACCAGATATTTTATATTAATGAAAGCTCGGACAACTTCTCCGACCATCTAGATCGGACCATTAACAGCGGAGTTATGGCCCTTGATTTAGTTAAAAATGCTATATTTTGGACTCGTTAAGACGATAGGGCCTTTATCTTTCATTCGATCTTTACCAAACTTTACCAGATTGTTTATATAAATTGAAGCTCGGACAATTTCGAAGACCAGCCAGATCAGACCAGTAACAGGGGAGTTATGGCCCTTGATTTAGTTAAAAATGCTATATTTTGCCTTGTTAATTTGATAGGGCCTTTATCTTTCATCTGATCTTTACAAAACTTTACCTGATTGTTTATATTAATGACAGCTCAGACAATTTCGAAAACCAGCCAGATCGGACCAGTAACAGATGAGTTATGGCCCTTTATTCTGTTAAAATGCTATATTTTGCCTCGTTAAAATGATAGGGCCTTCATTTTTCATGCGATCTTCATGAAACTTTATGAGATTGTTCCTATCAATGAAAGCTTGGTCAAGTTCGGAAACCAGCTAGATCGGACCAGTAACAGTGGGGTTATGGCCCTTGATTTAGTTAAAAATCCTATATTTTGCCTCAAGACGATAGGGCCTTCATCTTTCATCCGATCTTTAAGAAACTTTACCAGATTGTTAATATCAATGAAAGCTTGGATGAGTTCGAAAACCATCCAGATTTGACCATTTACATCGGAGTCATGGCCCTTGATTTTCTGAAATATGCTACATCTTGGCCTCATTAAGATGAAAGGGCCTTCATTTGACCGGATTTCATTGAAACTTTGCAGGGATGATCAGTACCAAGCCTAGTTGTACATAGTCGCCGTGTTCCAGTTGAATGATTTTGGCAGAGTTATAGCCCTTT
This sequence comes from Cyrtodaria siliqua, assembly GCA_037043455.1. Taxonomy (NCBI): domain Eukaryota; kingdom Metazoa; phylum Mollusca; class Bivalvia; order Adapedonta; family Hiatellidae; genus Cyrtodaria; species Cyrtodaria siliqua. Next base: position 54,556 of record JAWPHD010013990.1, on the reverse strand, counting down.
AAAGGTTTTAATACACAAACGTTGTTCTGACTAGTTCTCCTGAACCCATGGCCGGATTAAACAAAACTTTTTAGGGATGATTTATTCTATATCTAGTTGTGCACATCATCGCCGTGTTCCGGTTGAATGATTTTTGGCGGAGTTGGGGCCCTTTAAAGGTTTTAATACACAAACTTTGTTCTGACTAGTTCTCCTGAATCTGGCAGGATTTAAACGAAGCTTTTTATGGATGATCAATTCCATGTCTAGTTGTGCAAATCATTGGCATATTCCCTTTAAAGGTTTTAATACACAAACTTTGTCTGATCTACTTGTCCTGAACCCCTCGCCAGATTTCAATGAAACTTTGCAGGGATGATCAGCACCAATCCTAGCTGTGCATGTCATTGTCATGTTCCGGTTTACAGATATTTGGCAGAGTTATGGCCCTTTAAAGGATTTTTTTGATACCACAATTTTTTTCCGGGCTAGTTCTCTTGAATCCCTGGCTGGATATAGACGATACGTGACAAGGATGATCAGTATCAAGCCTAGTTTTGCATATCATCGCCATATTTCGGTTGAATGATTTTTGGCAGAGTTGTGACCCTTTAAATGTTTTAATAAACAAACTTTGTACAGATGAATCTCTTCTGAACTCTTTGCCAGATTTCAGCGAATCTTGGCGAGAATGATCAGTACTAAGCCTAGTTGCACCTATGTTCTGGTTGAATGATTTTTGAAAGACTTATGGCTCCTTATACATAAACTTTATCTTGAGCCAGTAGAGCGTCCACAGGCCCTCTTGGGCCTCTTGTTTTTAATTACTACTTCATTTTTTCATCTTTCATCAGTTTTTGCGCACAATATGACCTATTTATGCGTCGACGTGCTGTAAAACACTATTCATTTATTCATTCTGGTTTCCAAACCAAACTATTCCATTAATAATAATAAACTCGTACGAATCATGGGCCCTCTTTTAGTGGATATGGACACTGAGTATGACACCGAAGCACAGTTTGACGGTGTTGTTGTTTTCGTATTTTGATTGACTCTCATAATTCTTCCATCTTTGAAAACTGTTGGGTAATAATGATGCTCTACTTAAATTTTATAAAGTAAGACATTTTATGACGTCATCTTCATTTACATCTCTTACATTTTTATTGTGAAAACGGCAACATTAAAGGTCCAGAATAGTAACTAAATATTCATTTCATAGTTTGAGCATAATGGTTTGACTGGGTAATGTATTAATTGATGATTATGAGTGATGCTCATGAATGAATTAATGAATGAATGGTGTTTTACGGCACGTCGACACATGAATGCTATGCAGTTGCTATATAAATTGCATTACGGACTATTTCACAATAACCCAAAATTAATACCATGGTTTACTATGGTATAATTTTCAGGTCATCTTGGATATACATGCTTATGATTTTTTTTAATGCAATATTATAGGTTAAAACAGATATATCATAGGTATTCTCGTCTTTTATGTGTAGGGTACATTATACCAAAGTTTGGTGACTCGACTTCGTCTCGTGCAGTTAATGCAAAGAGAAAGGTCACCAAACTATGGTAAAATTTACGCTACTCATAAAAACACGAGAATATCAATGATACATAACATATTGTGCGCAAACACCGACGAAAGATGAAGAAATTAAGTAGTAATTAAAAATTAATGTAAATATATAAAGATAAAACTATTAAAAAACAAGATATGATAGTGATATATCTATATATGCAGATGCTCATGAAGTAGGGAATAATGAAAAATTAAGGATGAGTTTGTTGCTGCCGACCCTCTGATATAGAAGCGAGCACCATCTAAAACAATCACATTCTTTATTTCACTCAGGCTGCATACAAATGTATGTATTACATGATGATTTACATATCAATTTCAGTACTTCAGATGTAGAGAGAATACAGGAAGAAAATGTACGAGCTAGGAAGAAACGTGTTTGATATTAACCCTTAAACCGCTAAGCGCGACTATACTCGCAGGCTGATCAGAGTTTACAATGTTCGGCTGCTGATCAGCCATTTCCCCAAAACACCACTTCGTCAAATAAATGGAATGGTCTTAATTCAAAGAATGAACAGTCCATCATATATATGTAGCGGGTTAAGGGTTAAGTTCAGTATATAAGGAAACAGTAAGATATTCACAGTGCAAATAATTACAAGTGCGTTCGTTTAAATTATTACACAAGTATAGGATAGAGCATGAGTTGTGCACGTGTACGGGGAGATAATGCACGAGCGTTAGCACGTCCGTACACGTGCAAGACTCATGCTCTATTGTATTTATACCACAATAACTTACATATGCTGTGTATATCCTCGGGTATTACACGATGCATAGTGTGTATTTAGGCTATTGTGGTATAATATAGCTATGGTGCTATAAATGCCGGTATATTTCAGCCGTGCTGTATATGATAGATTCGGCAGTTATAGCATGGCCTACTCCATTTTACACGCGCATTGTTGTAAATTTACACACAACCTGTCAATCAAAATGTCAATTACCGGCAATGGCTAAGGTACAAAACATTTATAGCATACTTTTCTCGTATGCGATTTATACTGCACTCTCGGGCCTGCGGTCCTCGAGAAGCAGTATAAATCGCATATACTCGAAAAAGTATACTATAAATATTACTTGTTACTCTAGTCAACGATTCATCGACACATTGTCGCCGCAGTAGCAAGCGACGATCATAGGAATTATTTTATACCGTGCATAATAAATTTGACTTGAGAAAAAAAAAGGGCAAATAGCTTTAAAATCAAGTTTAAACAAAGAATATTTGTTGATGTAAATATATCTTGGATATTTGTTTCTGTAATTATTCGAAAACAAGTTTGTTTTGTTATGGGGAAATATGCGAGGTAGTGCATCGCGGTTAAGCCAGTAGATACAATCATGTTTCTTCTCAAATCTGACCGACTCAATGGTGTGTTCTCTTGTTGCTCTAACTTCTGCCAAGTCATTGATTACGTGCGTTGTGGCTTTCTATGCTTTTGTTTTTTATATTCATATTTGCATGTTCATCTATGTGATATGTTGCCTATTAATGCTGCGTTGTTTGTTAGCGAATATATCCTGGCGCAATCTCCACGCAGAGTTATCGATCACTTACATATATCTCTGCTAACTACTAAATTACAAGATTTTGGTAAAACCTGTTAAATTGGATTATGTTTGCCTGAAACTTATTTATTTCTTGTGTAAATATAATTTTCAAAATATCTGCAAATTAGATGTTGCAAGATTTGAAATAATGCATGAAAACAATTAGTTTTAATCGGGACTATTTTACTACAAAAGTAATACGTACTTAGGTCTCCTCAATCGAAACGCATATGTAAACATTTCAAACCGAAGCTCGATAGCAGAAAATGAATAAAAAAAAAATAACTCATAGAAATAAAAATTGAAATTATTTAATATATGTCTATATTTTACCTTTGCAGATCACGCAAAAGGATTTATTATAAACATCGTCATAACTTTTTTGAATAATCACGTGATCTAACCGTCAAATGAGTGTACTCTGGGTAGAGATTGATCCTGGCGTTGATTTACGCTGTCCTGTTTTATTGGGATGATGATAGGGTAAGAGTGAGACTTGGTGCACCCTAGAACCTGGTTTAAACCCCCAGCGGTCTTTTGCCACTGACAGTTCCAAGGCGGTAGTCCTACTGTCAACCCGTTTGTGTTTTTGATCTCACTCGCCCTGTTTCTTAATAATATTGTAATTGATTTTTGTTTTAATGCGTGTTTTTGGTTTACAGCGTTCTGTCAATTCGACTTTTATATCTGCTTTTAGTTGCGCTGAACACCGTGGTTTTATTTGCACTATTATACCCAAAACTGTAATTTAAATGTGCATGCTACCTGTTTTATGCATACGTGTTAATGGAGGGCAATTAATGTAATAGTGCATTAGTTCACATAATGATGATCAGAGTTTTAAGACAAGTTAAAAACACTGAAACTATTTATTTGGCATAGTTTACAAAGTTTGATTATATTCTATTGATTTGTATTCCCTAAGTTTTAAGGCTTCCAAGTACTTTGTGAACTGTTTTATTTTACGTTTTCACGGACTCTATTATGATGTCTGCCTAAATCGAAAAGTTACGGTAACGTCTGGATGGTGTTCTTTCTCAGTCCTATATTTTCGAACCCTTGACGGTTCTTTCTCAAGTTGCTCCGGCTTCTTAAAAGTAATTAAATACATCTTGGTTACTCTCTCTGTGTTTGTCTAGCCCGTTTACTGATTTCTTCACAGCGATCAAAATGTTGTTCAGGTGTTTGTGTATCAGTCCGTTCGTTCGTGCGTGCGTGCGTGTGTGCGTCCAACTTCCATTTATTTATATCTTCATTACCTGAGGATTGTCACCATCCAAACTTCTCCAGAATGTTCCTTGTAGGCATCTTACATTATATGCAAACTTTCGGGTCGCTGTCACCTGTTTTAGACGAAATATAGGCCACGTGCGGTCTCCGCTGCGGCATGCGTATCTTGCTGCAAGCAAGGTGTTCACTAAACTCCAAAATATAGACTAATTTGACCAATAGGAATACATATCTCCAGATGGTAAAACATACATTTGTAATGAGAGGGAGAGAGATACTTGTTGATAGTGATACTGAATCTAGTGTTGAAGTTGAAGTCATTGACGTTTTCTCCTTCTGCTCTTTTTCTCCTCCTTTTCTCCACTTGTTCTACTCGTTTCTTCATATCAAAACATAGCTTGGCATTGTATAGAAAGAATTTGATACTAACAGTATGATATATAATCTCTTGTTACATAGTTAATTATAATATGCATGCATCACTCATGATGGATTGTAATGTTGTGTACAATGTTTATACCTTGTGAAAAATAAAAATAAAATAAAAATATAGATCACCATAGGGCTCGACATGTAAACTGTGGCCATCTAGTTTCATTTTATATTCATATGTACATGATCATCTCTGTTGTATGTTTATATCGCAAATAAATGCTACTTTGTCAGAGGATAACCCGGCGGAATTATATTTACTTTCTCCGTCCCGTTTTATTGAGATAAAAAGGCAAGAGTGAGGCTCGGAACACTCTAGTTGAAACCCCCGTCCTAAGGCATGTTATGTTATGTTTGTTGTTCAGTGAAGGTACACTTCCTGTTTGACTTTTACACCTACTTGTTCTTAGCTGAGCAAACAAATATCAAAGCCATTGGTTTATTCGAATAAATATGATAAAACAATGTTCAGAGTTTTAAGACAAGTTAAAAACACTGAAACCTGTTTCGAAGCAACAGAATAATGGATATAGGTTATATTTTCTGGCGACGGCTTCAACATTTAAGTTTTGCGTTTAGGTCTCTCTCGGGAACTAGATTCTATAGATATTTCAAACTTCGATTATATTGTTATCTTGGACTATACAGCTCAAAGTGACATTGACCCTCCCGGCAAAGGTCAGCTTGCTTACTTGCTAATTTTACATTCCAGTTGTGTATTTATATCACTTTCGCGGGGAAAATGTATACACCAGAGACTTCAAACTTTGGTTATATAGAGAATATTATGTCAGTGCCTTTTACTATCAAGTTTATTAGGCGAGGCTTAGAAAACGAAGAATGGCGAGGCTCTGCTGAGCCATTCTTCGTTTTCGTGCCGAGCCTAATAAACTTGATAGTAAAATGCACTGGCATATATTCTATTTATCATGTAGATTATCCACATTTTTTGTATGAATTACTATTATTACCTATTTCTTAGAATGTTACGCTTATCGAGGACACCGCCATGTTGTTGTTTTTTGTTTGTTTTCTGTCGTCAGGCAACGTTACGTGCATGACGTCAGATAACGTTACGTACAATAAACGCCGAGGGATTACGCATTGATTTGCTCTATTGGTCAGTGCCTAATAAAGCAAAATTTATTAGGTCACCCCTTTATTAGGCAGAAAAGTGCATATCTGCATGATAAATATGTATATTGAGTAGTAGCTCCAAAGGTTACATAGCAAATGGATGTGACTCCTAGCGGCAAAGGGCATGTAACTTAGTATGTTGTTTTATTCAAGGTATGCGTTTAAGCCGATTTATTAGAAACAGAATGTACTAGACGCTTTGAACTAAAAACTACTGTGATTCGCACTTAAGGCATATGCAAATTAAGACATATACTTGTGAATGGAGGTACGCAATTGTATTGCTGGTGGCGGATTGTAGCCCACCTATGCGCATGGCATAAAAACAGTGAACTCATTTTGTTGATAGACACTTTTGATTGAATTCTAAATTACACATTTAGTTAGATTATAAATTCGTAATGTGTTTATTCGTCATTTAAATTGAATAAATGACATTTTCACACAGCTATATCTTGTGTTTTATTTAACAATAGTTGCCGTCACATATAAACTTATACCCTGATATGACAAGCCACTATATATACACTTTAGTAAGGATGTTACAAGATGTATGGGAATTGGAGGGGAAGATTCAAATGTTGTTTAGCGCAGATAAAATTATTTGAGTCGCCCCCTAGCAATCTTAGGTGATAACAATTGTGTAACGACCCCTTCTAGAATGTTCTACGTCGGCAGACTCGTAGAATCTTTCTGATCTGCTTTCTACCGACGCCATTACTGTATTGAAGATAACAAACAGTGTTTACTGAAAGAAATTTCCCACCAACCATCCCCATCCACCACCCATTTACATTTTAATTAATAACCAAGTACATGTATATGTGTATATCTTGTTTGATTAGATCTATTATGATATGTATTATCCATTGCTTGTTGTATTCATTTTATTTCATTGGTTATTATTTTGTTTTGCATTAATTGTTGTTAATGTTATTTATCATGGTGTTCCTATGCGTATGGCATAAAACAGTGAACTCATTTTGTTGTTAGACAATTTTGATTGAATTCCTAAATTACACATTTAGTTAGATTATTAGTTCGTAATGTGTTTATTCGTCATTTAAATTGAATAAATGACATTTTCACACAACTATATCTTGTGTTTTATTTAACAATAGTTGCCGACACATATAAACGTATACCCTGATATGACAAGCCACTATATATACACTTTAGTAAGGATGTTACAAGATGTATGGGAATTGGAGGGGAAGATTCAAATGTTGTTTAGCGCAGATACAATTATTTGAGTCGCCCCCTAGCAATCTTAGGTGATAACAATTGTGTAACGACCCCTTCTAGAATGTTCTACGTCGGCAGACTCGTAGAATCTTTCTGATCTGCTTTCTACCGACGCCATTACTGTATTGAAGATAACAAACAGTGTTTACTGAAAGAAATTTCCCACCAACCATCCCCATCCACCACCCATTTACATTTTAATTAATAACCAAGTACATGTATATGTGTATATCTTGTTTGATTAGATCTATTATGATATGTATTATCCATTGCTTGTTGTATTCATTTTATTTCATTGGTTATTATTTTGTTTTGCATTAATTGTTGTTCATGTTATTTATCATGGTGTTTCTATGCGTATGGCATAAAACAGTGAACTCATTTTGTTGTTAGACAATTTTGATTGAATTCCTAAATTACACATTTAGTTAGATTATTAGTTCGTAATGTGTTTATTCGTCATTTAAATGGAATAAATGACATTTTCACACAACTATATCTTGTGTTTTATTTAACAATAGTTGCCGACACATATAAACGTATACCCTGATATGACAAGCCACTATATATACACTTTAGTAAGGATGTTACAAGATGTATGGGAATTGGAGGGGAAGATTCAAATGTTGTTTAGCGCAGATAAAATTATTTGAGTCGCCCCCTAGCAATCTTAGGTGATAACAATTGTGTAACGACCCCTTCTAGAATGTTCTACGTCGACAGACTCGTAGAATCTTTCTGATCTGCTTTCTACCGACGCCATTACTGTATTGAAGATAACAAACAGTGTTTACTGAAAGAAATTTCCCACCAACCATCCCCATCCACCTCCCATTTACATTTTAATTAATAACCAAGTACATGTATATGTGTATATCTTGTTTGATTAGATCTATTATGATATGTATTATCCATTGCTTGTTGTATTCATTTTATTTCATTGGTTTTATTTTGTTTTGCATTAATTGTTGTTAATGTTATTTAACATGGTGTTCCTATGCGTATGACATAAAACAGTGAACTCATTTTGTTGTTAGACAATTTTGATTGAATTCTAAATTACACATTTAGTTAGATTATAAGTTTGTAATATGTTTATTCGTCATTTAAATTGAATAAATGACATTTTCACACAACTATATCTTGTGTTTTATTTAACAATAGTTGCCGAAACATATAAACGTATACCCTGATATGACAAGCCATTATATATACACTTTAGTAAGGATGTTGCAAGATGTATGGGAATTGGAGGGGAAGATTCAAATACTTGTGAATAGTATTCATTTCATGTTGGTTATAAGGCCAGCATTGTTTCTTCTTTTGTTTTTGCATTTAATTCTATTTTTCTCATATTGCATACAGACGATCAGTCAAATGTTGGTGATGAAACTCAGTATGATCGACACCCATTTGTGAATCATTCCGCGTCATTCTTGTTTTAATCTATCTGCCTGCTTAATGCATTGCTCACTTAAGATCGTGACTTATCGCATGTTTAATATTAACTATTTAACGTTTGTTTACTAACGGCACGTTTGACAATTACACTTTATGGACTTGCCAGGAAGTTTGTGAAGCACTTGTTTTCCTATTACGAGATAATAATAGTATGGAGTTCCGTTTATAGATATGTGTCTATGGTTACGAAATGTGTACATCTTGTTGCAGATAGGCTTTTGTATTGCTATGAAAGAGATTTCATGTTGAGTCTTTACCAGATACTCAGGCAGATGTCACCGATTCCTTTAATAACACCTCTCGATATCTGGATAATACATTGAATACTAAAAAACCTTTTTTCTTCTACGGTTAATACTATTTGTCATAAAGAACTTCATCTCAGCAATGCTAATGTTTCTGATACTGTGCTCTATTTACATCTCTCTATTGAAAATGATCGAGACAAATCTATAACAAGAGACTGTTACTCAACTTATTCGGGGTTTTTCCAGAGCTTGTAGTCGGAGTTGAGTACTTTAATATGCATAACATTTGTATAACTAAAACGCTTCTCCATCAGGGCTACCAATTCAATTTAATTCAATCAAATCGAAAAACCTCTGCAAAATTTTAGTATCGTAAACCCTGATCTAGTTTTAAAATGTAAAACTAATTTCAGAACTCTTCTGCGATAATAACTATCATAACTGACTTGTATTGTGACGTCATTTACAAACGTCCTGAGATTCTAAGTCTTTGATCACGTTCATACTTTTTTTTTATTAAACTTGTTAGAACGTTTATCAAAAGAGGGTCGTGTTTTATCAAAAGAGGGTCATGTTTTTCAAAACAGGTTTTGACAGGTTTTGACAATATCCTTTGCAACGCACTGTATGTTTAGTGGTTGACTGATTCACAATTGGACACTTTGTTTGATTGTGTGATGATCCGACAGATGACGTCTACGTAAATTCTGAAAGGAGTGGAAACGTTTGATGTTTGTCATTTAATCTTGCCATGTCGCGCCCTTAACAGTTTATTCTCTTGTTGTTCTAGTTTCTGTCAAGTCACTGAATACTTGCCTGATGGCTTTTATGCTTTGTTTTATTTTGTATTCATATATACATGATCATCTTTGTGTTATATTGCCTATTAGAGCTGCCTAGTTTGTTAGAGAATATAGCCTTACGGGTATTCCTTTATTTACAACGTCTCGTTATATTTGGATAACAATAGGGTAAGAGTGAGGTTTGTTACACCCTAGAATTTGGTTTTTGTCACTGACTGGTCCAAGGCCGTACTCCTATTGTCAACCGTGTTATGTTTGTGGTGTCGTATACTTGCTTCTAATTTTCCTTGTTATTGTTGTTGTTTTGGTTGCATATATAATGTTATCATATAACATGTGGTGTGGGAGTGTAATAACACCATTCAATATTTTCGATACTCCACTAGTGGTATTACATAACGTTAATGACGTCATGGACGTCACGTTAATGTTTGTTTTCTGACGTTATGTGACGTTATAAGTTATGTAATAAATAGAATCTAACATTCATTCTCATTCATTATTGAATTTATTAAACTCGTTATCAAAAAGAATATAATGCTCGACAAGAGCCTCGCATTATATCATTTTGCCAACTCGTTTAATAAATTCAATAATGAATGAGTACTCATGTAAGATCCTCTATATACTGAATTCATGGTTTTCCTGATGTTCTTGTAATCACCTATCTACTTTTTGTCGAGAATGACCGTCTCCTGTGTTGTAAAGACGTTAAAGATGGCCACATTGATTTAACAACACAATATGATCGTTAACTACATCTGTGAAGGGATTTTGTTGAAACTTGACACACACATTGCAGATGATGACTAGTTGGTCGGGAAGAAAATCAAATTCTTGCGAAATCCAACGTGGCCGTTAGAAAATATGCAGAGGACAAGGTATGATAAGGCTATTTTAGCCAAAAAGATATTCAAAATGTGAAAAGAAATAGTTATTATTATGCGCATGGTAAAGGTAATTGATTATATCCAAATTAAAGCAGTCTCAAAATCTGATAGTTTTGGTAATGTTGTCATATTTTGTCGATTTTGGACCTTTCTGGGGCAAGTATTGATCCTGAAAATATAGAGCGCACTCCCGAGCTCACACAATTTTTTGGCTGATGATATGTCCCTATCAATTACCTATTTTAGCAAAAATCGGCTGTGCTCAAGGCTTCAGAGTATTTCCACACCAAAAACTGACTGAAAACTGCTAATATCGAACAGAAAAGTCGTTTTTAAAAAGAAAATGCAGTATTTTTAAAAAGAAAATGCACTATTTTTAAAAAGAAAATTCATTATTTGTGAGGCTCTTAATCTAATTAAAAGCCTTCAAACTTTTAATGAGTTTTAATAACGATTCGGTCCATTTGTCGCTAAAATAGATATTCAAAATTTGGTCATTACTTACTTGGTCATAATCATATTCGTACAATCTTTAATAAGCGAGTTAAAAAGTTTATCTCTATCATTCTGCAACGCACTGATGTTAAGGGGTTTACGCATTTACAGTTCGCCACTATGCTTTCCGCTTTAATTGTGCAATGACCGTACCGATTGTGGACCCTATGATGACGTCTACAACGGTAACGTTGCACGTTTGTCTTAAATCATGTCTTGTCGTACCCTTAACGGTTTGTTCTCTTGTTGCTCTGACTTATGCCAGATCACTGAGTATTTGCTTTGTGGCTTTCTAGGCTTTTGTATATCCATATATACATGATCATTTATGTGTTATACTTATATTGCCTATTAATGCTGCCTTTGTTTGTTAGAGAATATAACATTTGCGGTGATACCTTTATTTACACTGTCCCGTTTTATTGGGATGACAGTAGAGTAAAAGTGAGGTTTGGTGCACCGTAGCAGCTGGTTTAACCCCCAGTGGCATTTTTTTGCCACTGACCGTTCCAGTGCGGTAGCCCTATTGTCAACACTTTATGTTTGTGATGTCATAGTTTTCCTTTTATTCATCTGTATAGTTATTGTTTGTTTCTGTGTGTTTTTTTGACTGTGGTCCTTTAAAACTACATTTCATATTTTACTGTTATATCTAATTTCAATATTGGGGGCCAATGTTGCCCCTTATCATACCTAGTTCTTTGTTATCGTAAAGACTGAAACCTGAGGTCTAGCTCGATTCATTGTCCTGTGCAATATAAACGTTTATAGACATTAAGTGTAGCTGTCATTTGTTGTCGTGTACATAGAGGATCTTAAACGAGTTCCCATTTCATATAAGATTTATGAAACGAGTTATGAATTATTTTAATTTTAACGAGCCTTTTGGCGAGTTAAAATTAAAAATAATTCATAACGAGTTTCATAAATCTTATATGGAATGGGAACGAGTTTAAGATCCTTTTTATCACATAACATTGCAATCAAATTAGTAAAAAATAATTCAGATGGACATAGAACCGCCACGACGTCAGACACACTTTAGCGCCAAAACGTCATGAAATATGTGACGTCGTAACGTCGCGTCTCACACATGACGTTGCGTATAAAAGAGATCGTGTTTACCTCTTTACAAAATAGCAGTTTACGCCAACTTTTTAACAAACCAACAACAATGTTTTGTATAACGTGCATTATTTTTATAAGCTGTCACAAATAGTAAGTTTATGACTCAGATCTGGGTGAATTTGTAATAAATAAAATAGTTTCAGTTAATAAACTTGCGTAGTGTTACAGGTTTAACTCAACCAGTCAAAATCGTTCCAGGTTGTATTACACGTGTGTAATACTATATAAATATCACATCCCATGGAGGGTGATAGAACATATTGTCAACCCGAGATTGGTAATGTCCACCGAGGCTTTAGCCGAGGTGGACATTACCACATCGAGGGTTGACAATATGTTCTATCACCCTCCATGGGATGTGATATTTATATATTTAGCCGAGGTGGACATTACCACATCGAGGGTTGACAATATGTTCTATCACCCTCCATGGGATGTGATATTTATTTTATTATACCAAACATCAAAATTCATTTAATCAGCAATTATTTTTTATTAACAGCAATAAAGAACTTGAAACAAATTTTCAAGATTTAATGTTTCATGCCATGAAACATTACCATGAAACATTACCAATTGTTGACTGATCGGTAATGCACGAGATAATGATCGGTATGCACGAGATAATGTTTCATGCCATGAAACATTACCATGAAACATTACCAATTGTTGACTGATCGGGAATGGGGAAATTACATAGAGAATTTTGAGTGAGGTATAATAATATATAAATATCACATCCCATGGAGGGTGATAGAACATATTGTCAACCCGAGATTGGTAATGTCCACCGAGGCTTTAGCCGAGGTGGACATTACCACATCGAGGGTTGACAATATGTTCTATCACCCTCCATGGGATGTGATATTTATTTTATTATACCAAACATCAAAATTCATTTAATCAGCAATTATTTTTTATTAACAACAATAAAGAACTTGAAACAAATTTTCAAGATTTAATGTTTCATGCCATGAAACATTACCATGAAACATTACCAATTGTTGACTGATCGGTAATGCACGAGATAATGATCGGTATGCACGAGATAATGTTTCATGCCATGAAACATTACCATGAAACATTATATAAATATCACATCCCATGGAGGGTGATAGAACATATTGTCAACCCGAGATTGGTAATGTCCACCGAGGCTTTAGCCGAGATGGACATTACCACATCGAGGGTTGACAATATGTTCTATCACCCTCCATGGGATGTGATATTTATTTTATTATACCAAACATCAAAATTCATTTAATCAGCAATTATTTTTTATTAACAACAATAAAGAACTTGAAACAAATTTTCAAGATTTAATGTTTCATGCCATGAAACATTACCATGAAACATTACCAATTGTTGACTGATCGGTAATGCACGAGATAATGATCGGTATGCACGAGATAATGTTTCATGCCATGAAACATTACCATGAAACATTATATAAATATCACATCCCATGGAGGGTGATAGAACATATTGTCAACCCGAGATTGGTAATGTCCACCGAGGCTTTAGCCGAGATGGACATTACCACATCGAGGGTTGACAATATGTTCTATCACCCTCCATGGGATGTGATATTTATTTTATTATACCAAACATCAAAATTCATTTAATCAGCAATTATTTTTTATTAACAACAATAAAGAACTTGAAACAAATTTTCAAGATTTAATGTTTCATGCCATGAAACATTACCATGAAACATTACCAATTGTTGACTGATCGGTAATGCACGAGATAATGATCGGTATGCACGAGATAATGTTTCATGCCATGAAACATTACCATGAAACATTACCAATTGTTGACTGATCGGGAATGGGGAAATTACATAGAGAATTTTGAGTGAGGTATAATAATACCAATTGTTGACTGATCGGGAATGGGGAAATTACATAGAGAATTTTGAGTGAGGTATAATAAAATAGAATATTAAATGGGTGTACGACACTGCTTACAAGGGACGTTATGTGATAAAAGTGCATGTCAGTTGTTCTGGCGATACGTTCTGTAAGGTGTTAGCTTTGAAAGCCACCTTAAACAAGTTTGTAAACAAAACTGTGTACGTGTGCGTATTTAAACGTCGAGTAAACAACATCTTACATATCTAATGCGTATGTTCAGCCTCGTTTTGTTAATCATTTTGGGGTAACACAATGTGTTCAAATGTAAAGCATTGTCTCAGTTTCTGGACAAACTGTTCAGTTAGAAGACCATCGGAATGGTAGTCCCAGGACCCCGGGTTCAAGCCCGGTACTACTGCACATTGTTCTAGCCTTGTGACGTTTTGAATGTTTATATATCATGTCAGTTGGCATTCGTTTTAACAAGGGTTGTTTTAATTTATGCCATGTACAGCGAATGCATTGTAATGCATTTAAGCATTTTAGTTGCAAAACATAATGACGGTTAGAAATGTATCTGATTATATCGACACTATGTTGTATTTTCAACATATGTCGATAAATATTTAAAACGGTAGAAAATAATAATAAATCAACACAACTAAAGTCCATATTTATTTATTACACTTTGTAAACACGGTAAAAGACGATTTATTGACCAGGTCAGTAGGTGTCATATGACCATATCAGTAGGTGTCACATGACCGTGTCAGTAGGTGTCACGTGAGTAATTGTTTCACATATTTAAGCTAGAATAATTATAATACAGTTTAATATATCTTATGATATATTTTTTACTTAGTAATTGTTTGTTCCCTTTAATTCCCAGTTTGTCTTATGACGACCTAACACATGTTAGAACAGTATCATTGTTGTTAAAGCTATTGTATCTTTTTACATAGAACAGTGGATGTACTCGTATATGAATAAATATAGTATATACCGCGTATGTATAAGAATAAATAAATAATTAAATAATCACAAATCAGTTTGATATACATATATATATATATATATATATATATTCTAAACGGAACTTCTAACGCCCCCATATTTTAAATATATTTTTTTAATTTTCATTTTCATGTATGTGTGAATTTGAATCGTATTTCACAATACTGCCCAACAACTGCATTCCGATTTATTGGATGAGCTATTTTCAAACTTTGTACACGTGCAACTTGTTTTTTTCATTAAAATTACCAATGTTTACGTAAATCGAATGAAATTATACATTTAATTATACGGGGCGTTAGAAGTTCCTAAAAGTATGCTGGTAAACAGTATCTGAAACAGGCCAATTTATACATTATGTTATACTTGTATACTACATTATGTTATACTTGTATACAACAAATGGTGGAATATGTATATAGTCTGGTACAATACAAATGTAATTATTAAAATGCAATATTTCTAGGTTTAGTAAGAGTTGCTAAACTACAAATTGCCTTAATAAGAGAGAGCGCGAATGAACAAGTAAAATCCGTCCATATTTTCATGACGTCGTTTCTAAACTGTTTAATAACCGCGCAATAGTATTTGGCTGCTGTTTTGTTCTAACAATGTCACGTGGTATTTAAAATCCGTAGATCAACAAACCAATCCGAACAGTTTCAAGCATTCACTAAGGAATACAATATAAACAGAATTGAACAAAATACAAGTTTAAATAAAACATCGTTTGCAGCGAAAGAAAATCCCTGGGTCCTTAAGGGCCATTCCCGGTTATTGTAAAATGCTGATTAAGGACGGAAATCACAAGGCCAGCCTGAAAATAAGAAATGTCACATTTAGTTCGTTTTATAAAGAAGTTAAATATTTTATACATAAGAGTACATTTGTGAAAACCAATAATCAATTTATGTGTTGAAAAACGACGGTAATTATTGTTCTTGTTTAGTTGAAATATGTATACAAGACAAACACAGACGCTTAAGGGGCTAAACATATTTTTTATTTTTGTTAATACAATAATTCAAAATTACGCACATATTATTAATAATTCAAAATTACGCACATAT
This sequence comes from Cyrtodaria siliqua, assembly GCA_037043455.1. Taxonomy (NCBI): domain Eukaryota; kingdom Metazoa; phylum Mollusca; class Bivalvia; order Adapedonta; family Hiatellidae; genus Cyrtodaria; species Cyrtodaria siliqua. The sequence continues at coordinate 38,411 of JAWPHD010013990.1, read as the reverse complement.
TATTAATAATTCAAAATTACGCACATGTTATAAATAATTCGAAATTACGCCACATATTATTTAAAATTACGCACATATTATAATTAATTCAAATTTCAAAATCATACACACCCACCTTGATCTATCCATTGGTTATGACAATTGGTCCTGGTCACGTGACATTAATATATCTAACAGTCTGTATCTTTGTTCCTCGTCTAAATTGTCGAAATTGCTGAAAAGTGATCCCACCGAGCGTTTCCGTCTCTTTCCGCTACAATACCAATTAACAAATATCACTAATAGGCAAGGACAGGTTCCATTACAAAGTAACATTAAACAAGGAAACATTAACTGTGTAATTAGCGTGTAAATGATACAGCGTATAACACATTTTCGAATACATGTAATTACAAAGGCAGTATAGAATACGGTTGAAACTGAGTTGCACTTGACATATATTTAACCAGTAATATGTTGCGGCTAATGGAATTGCATTAAGGTAAAAAAAAATGTTATAGTAAGAAAACGAATTTCTCGATAGTGAGTGTCCCACGCATTGTGACAGACGTTGTTTAAACGGATGTATTCCATAACACTTTATATGTCAACGATTATTGAAGATTTGAAATTCAGTTTTTTAGCAGACGGCATTTAACGTTTGGCGGTGAAAGGGTTAAACGTATGGTGGTGAAAATCAATGTAATGGTACCAGTATATATATTGGTGTTAATGCAAAACAATACCAAAAGACAAAACACGTATATTTTATAACAAACATTCATACATGGTAATCGAACAACACCGTGCAAAAACAATATTTGAGGAGACATACATGTGTAATACTATCCATGCATTTAACTTCATTTATTTTTAAAAGTATGCATGTGTGAAAATACAAGGGATGGTCGGATACAACTGGACGATTGTGTAACGACACAGTCTAAATCAAACGTAATAACGTGCATGTTTATATACTGAGCAAAAATAAAAAGTACCCCTTTTCCTTTCCATTATAATATAGACAGCAAAACAGGAAATAATAAATGATGTATATAGAATAATTAGATCGACCACCAACAATAGTCCAAACTTTTTTTTTTTGAAAAGTTCAGTACACAAGGGAGTATCCCCTTTTTTCTTAAACCATTGCATTTTTGGTAAAAAACACATAAAATCTACAAACTTTACCTCAGTTTGTCCAGAATGTATTCTCTATACGTTGCTTTCGAAAAAAAATCACAGAAAAACACAACACCATTTGTGTAGGTAGCAGCTTTTGATTATCAAAAATCATCAAATTACACCCCTTTAAAATGTCCATAGCATCCATAAAAGAGTATTGCTTGGCAAAATTGGAAAGAATATGAAGTGTGCTTAAAAACATCAAACATCGTTTAATTAAAGCGCTGTTCAAGCCGTCCTACGCCCTCAAAATCTGGCGTATGGGAATACCAGCAAAAACATGGAGGTACTATTTTTTGGTGAGTATATAAATATGGTATCTAGTGAAAAGACTACTTAAAGTGTAAATACACATGCATGTTCGGTGCTTTTATTTCATTACTGTATACTTCATATTTAATAAGAAACTTGATTGATAACAAATATAAACAAATACTACAATACGTCAACTAAAACCTGATTTTCTCTCACGGAAACGTCTAGACAAATTGATAATGTAAAACATGAAAACATGTTAGCAATATTATTTATGCTATTTAAAAACAACAAAAAAAACAACAAGTGTTACTATAATTTATTTGTAATAGTCACATTTATCCAAACTTGAGTAAATTTTTTCATAAACTTGATGTTAAACATGAGTACTAGATAGCCCTCACTCCATTACAAACTGACATTAAATGTATAGCAGATTAACAAGTAGAAACTGTTGCACCATATTATACCAAAGACGCAGTCTCTGAAAACAATTGACATGTAAATGTTTATTTAAAGGCAGTAATTGAGGCCTTTCGAGGGATCTAGGAGTCCGACGTCAAATTGAATATTAATGATTTTTTCCCCTAATGGGCCGAAACATAATGAATTCGCACATTAATATGTGCTACACAAGATTACATACTACGGTACATTTAAAGGGAGTACATCAGGCTTTTCTTGGGGGATAAGGGGTCTGGCTTAAAATGGACAAATCATGATATTTTGTATTCTAAAGGGCCAAAACATAATGAGATGAGCCTAACTAACAATGACTCTTTATTTACAACTAAATTCATTCTGCACATTAATATATGCTATCCTAGGTTAGGCACCAGGGTTAATTTTAAGCAATTTAAGACCAATTACATTCAAAATCTATGGTGAATTCAAAGTAAAGACCGTGTCAACATTGTGCTAACACCATATTTTGATTGATATTGCATTTTTTTATCATGAAGTGGAACATTTTTAAAACATTTTAGATTTCTTTAGAAAAAGCCTCATGTACCCCCCTTTAGGTATTTAAACACCCGATATCATTTGAAATATACAGTGAATTCAAGTTTGAGACCTGACAAACACGCTGCCGACACCTTATTTTACTTGATAAGATATTTTATCATGAAATGACTTCTTTCTTTTTTTTTAAATTATCATGTTTTTCAGGAACAAGATTTAAATAGATCTCCACCCGTTAATAATATATCGACAGGAACAAATGAAGCGAATAAAACACTTTTTCAAGATCAATTATATTAATATCGAGGATAATGTGTTGCTTTTAAGTAGATCTATGTTTTTAGTTCATCAATAAGTTAGAACATTTAAGTGTCCACGAGTGCGGAGGACAAGTTAAACTATTTAACTTTTTCATATCAAGATGAACACAAAATCCAACTCACTAAAAAACAAGATATGTTCCTTTTATCTTATACACAACGGGTGAAAAGATGAAGGTTTTATATCTCACTCCAGCGAAAATATGCAAGGTTTTATTTCATTTATTTAATCAACTAGTACACCTGTATTTATATCATATGTAAATGTCAATATAACATGAACGCCACGTGACAATACGTATAACAAAAATCACGTGATACGTACATTCTGCCAAAATCTATCTGCCCGTGTCCAATGGGAATGCCACTTCCTCTACTTAGAGCTATATACGCCTGTAGTTCCGCTAGCCTTTGGTCGGACATGGTTCTCTTAATTAATCTTTACACAATGGTATAAAAATAAAATAAATGCAGGTAATCATAACAGAGGAAAGAACAGAAATAATTTAACAGCGATCAGCATCGCGTTAAAGTTTTAAACAATATGGGCCACCGGAAACAGGTTCTTCTATTCTACCTGGGTAAAATAAACGCGCATGCGCGTCGCATTATGCCAGGCAGCGCAGTACTTAACGAATACCGACTTGTGGGAGTGTTTGTACTTGTCCGTTATATAATGTAATAAGCAACTTATTAAACGACAAGAATAACTTACCGACTTTGACGTTTACATACACAGTATTTCAATTGTGCAACTTATACGTATAGAAATACTGGACCAGAATACATAAATGGTACATTTAATAATATTTATCTTAAATAGTTTTTAAATGTAATCGTTACCCACGTTTTAAATTAAAAAGTAATTTAAGAGCTTTTCTGTGACAAGGGCTATCACGACAAGGCCCTTGGTCATGATCACTTCAATGTAATACAATTTTAAACTTATATAAAGTCGTCCCGGCTACAAATCAGTAGTGCTATTACTTACTGGTCCTTTGAGGTCAGCAATCCCAATATGTGTGGCTTTAAAGTAGACTATCGTTTAAGCGGTGCTAGGAGGCGTGAGAGGTGTTGCAATTTACATTACCTCTCACGAACAGACTCAATAAAACCAAGTCTGCTACTTTTATCTCTTGCTTGTGTTTGTTGCTGCCAAGGGATCCCCTTTTCAGTATTATTATAAGAGCATTTATCAAGCGAGGTTATGACCTATCATCTTGCAACGATCTGCATGTTTTACGGTTGACCCATTTACTGCTCATCTTTGTGCCATGATCTAACATATGGTGGGCCATAATTACGTCGAACTAAATCCTGAAAAGGACAGTATCTTCAGTCTTGTCTTGTCGCGCCCTTAATCCCTGCTGTCAGCTCTTTTATATTTGTGGTGTACATTGCTTCTATGTATGCATTTAATTGTTGTTTGTTTCGATTGCGTGCTTTTGGATGACTTGGTATGATTTTACTTGTAAGAACAGAACACATGTTATATAACGTATTCATCCTAAATCTCTTCTAGAAAGAGATCAGCACGGAACCACCCACAAAAGAACCCTAGCAATTGCATTATCGTGGAACTTTTGTAAAAACAGATTCGTCGCAAACGACGTTAGCTAATTATCTCGTATAATAAAACAGTTATGTAAATGTCTTTCTGTCTTGTCAAGAAACCGTTGACCCTGTATGAATTGCAATGAAAGTCTTCACATATCTTTTGACTAGGAAGATTACCAAATCAGCGAAGCAGCAATATTTGTGGATTCGATGAACTGATATGATATGAATATAGCTTTTATTGCCGGTATAAAAAAGGTTATCAATCAAAGTCAAACACGTTCAAATTCACCACGTGTACTGTTGTAACAAGATCATAGCATGACCATAATATCAGTTAGGATGACAAGACTTTCTCATTGTGTTTGGGAGCCTAGAGCACAATTAGTAAATGCTCATTGGAAGTTGTTTCATGATCGTTTAAAGACGCGAACATGTCGCAATAAATTCTAATATTAATCGTGAACGCAATCAAGCCAAAGTGTTTAGGTCGTCACGTGATATCATTAACCCCACGCACTGTGGTGTTTTAAAGTGAGCTAATTTACAAATAAAGCCTTCACAGAAATGGCTTGCACACGAGAGTAATAAAAGCAGCCATTAGCCTTACAGAACAATTGACGATGTCTACCGGGACTCTTCATAAACGGAGAACACATTGTGCAACATTGCATTCTGTTCAAAGAATGACGGATTCTGACAATGAGACATGTCTTTTGTTTATATCGAGTAAATTTAGCAAGTGCAAGTCTGTCATTGTTAATATAGGAAGCATTTGCCTTTGACATATCACGGAAAGACGGAGCCAAGCAGAAAATGAACTAATTATCAATGACATCTGTTACATTTACCTGATACAAACAAAACACATGTCCCATTGTAGGAGTCTTTTTTTCTTATCCTTTAGAATTAGGAGGAGGAGGCGTCTTATGTTAGGGTGCTGGCAAAGTTTTGAAGTTCGAGAATCCGCCGTGGGACATTGAAAGGGGCGTTAACCGGGCACCCAATGTGCCAGAGTTTATCCTCCGGGTACCTAAACGAACCAGAAGAGTATGTTCAATAGTAACGGTAGGGCGATCCCGGATATCCCTTCTACCCCCCACCCACACCCCACACCCCACACCACCACCACCACCACCACCACCACCACTTCTGTCTGGGCAGCTCTAAATAACAATGATGTTAAGGAAAGTGTAGTTTACGAGTTTTCTCCTTCCATAAATTTTAACTGAGAAATTAAAGTTTACATCGTATAAAAAACGGTTTAGAGTGCGCGTTCATACGACTGACAAAGAGGTTTCAAACTCGAATCATTCAATTACACAGTAGACAGTGGTTCCTGTTAATGCATGCAAGTCGCAAAAAAATGAAACAAATGGCGCATGCAAAAATGCAAAATAATAAATTAATACATGCATACACATGTATGTAACACTACGCATGCATTGCATAATATATAAGGTGCACGTGATATTGTTTAATCATTCATACACTTTTAAAACAACTAACCAAACACCGACGAAGAAATTAAATAGTAACGTTTTGCATCAGAATGATTGAAAAAAGCACCGCGCATTATGCTTAAAACGCATGCCAACTTGAATGTGCTGCAATGTTAATATACAAATAACGCATGCAGCGGGTGCATTTTGGTGCAATAAAACGCATGCACGGGATAATGACACGTGCATTACCTTGCTATAACATCAACTAAACCGCACGCAAAGTCTACACAATGTGAAGGTAATCGATGCATTTGGTTTAGTGTCATTAAAGCTAAGTACTCGGCTGTTCTTAAATCCCCTATTTGTCTTTTGTCTCTGAAAGAAAATGGAAATCATGTGCTATTTAGTATTCGGTAGTCCGACGTGCAGTTTGTCACTGAAACAATAAAACAACGATCATGTAATTAAATATTCTTAATTCCCACATTGTACTGAAAAGGGATACACGCTATATTCAATTCTCGATAAAGTGCACAGCTCTGAAATGAGCATATATAATATGTGGGATATATGTAATTACGTGAAAATCAACAAAAAAATAATTAACTTTTTTAGCAAGTAATTAAAAACTCTTAGATGAATAAAACTGCTTCAAAACAAGCATTCGAGCTGTATGCATTTAAGCGCATTTTGTTCATCAAACTACCAGTAAATTTATTCGGATTCAAACTTTACCCCGCTGTGTGGGTGGCATATGCATATACTTAAAATGTTGTACTGCACTATGATTTGTTTCTTTTCACGAAATTGTTATTTGTTAAAGTATAAAGTTGACGTATTTTACATCGATTACATTAACAAGCTATATACAGCTCACTCAATAAGAAACGAATGGCAGCGTAAATGGGAGAAAATTGCGGGAAAGACACACGTGATCAAATTGGTACATCATAGTTCCAACTCAGTTATATCGCCTGGACGGGGAATCGAACCCGGGTTGCATTGTTGAGAAATGCAACGATTAATAATAAGAAGAAATGAAGATAGACTGCGTTAAAATGAAAATTCACGTATATTACCTACTGCAATATTATTGCAATGAACTAGCACCAATATAAATGTCTCAAGCTCCACGAAAGCCATTACCAGTGTAAATTTAAAACGAAATTAGGAAAGTAATATCTATGCAGTAATCCAAGTCTATCTTAGAAACCTAATATCCCTTGAGGGGATTGTATCGCCGAATAATAGAATACATTTGCCTTAAGAAGCTATTAATAATAAATATTGAAAGTTTTTTCTCCGTGTTATTGTTGCTGGTGCGTTTATGGTTTACACATATTTTATTGGCATAATCCCTTATCCGTTTTTGATATAGGTTAAAGTAGCTATCCCGCCAACAACAGCTTTTACAAAATGTGTACACCATTTCTAAACCTACTGACTGTGAGGTATTTAACTTACATATTTTGAGAATCAAAACTATATAGGCACAATATAAGCGGCTTTAACCAGCCAGACTAACCCCCAAAATAGGCTAACCCCCAAAACTGGAGCGTCGAATTAGGAGTTACCAACTCATAACTGAGTTTACGCATATTCAATCATGGGTATTGTAAGAACCCGTTAATATAAATCTTGACTTTTAATCGGCACATATACATTATAATATGACCTGAACTCCTGTATAGTGTACTGATAAACGGTTTTGTAGTTTAGTTTTGCCGTTATTTGGCGGGATAACTACTTTAATATAAAACTATTATAATATCGGCTGATATAGATATATTTAGTTCCAAGCGGTGGTGTAACACGTGGTCACTATTTCATATTTCTTAAATTAGATAAATTGAGTAGATGCGCTTACCTGTTATCTGTATCGTCTATGAAACGACCGGAAGTCACTGTCGCAAAAACCAGTGATATAACCAAAACTACTGATGCCACGTAAGTCTTTAACATCTCTGAAAAACAAATTATCAATTTGTAAAAAAGAAAAAAAATATTATTTTATCATTTTAAAAAGTCACTCTGCAAATGATAAAACAATCCTTTTTTTTTCCTTCTTTTTTTTTTTGACAATATGTCATGACGGCCAAGAACGGTCTCTATATTACAATGAAGAAGAAGTGTGAAATATAGTGATAACCCGAATACACAAATAAAGTTGCTCAAGTTGTACGGTAATCATTTGGACAGCAAACAAGGTTGTCGTAGTAGTGATTGCCTGCCATTTAAGAAACAAACAACTCATATATAAGGTTACTGGGCATGTCTATAACGTTCCCTCAATTTATCACAGTTATTACTAAATGGACATTTGTCGTTCTTACGTTCGGAAATTGCATAAAGGAACTCAATGCGTATCATATATATAACGTTTTTTCAATGTTCTCTGGGGACGGTATAGTTTATATAGATCTATTTATTTCCAAACGGTGTCGGAGGGTCAGAGCAGAGGCAAAGGGTCACAGGAGTCAACAACTTGAGCATCATCAATCTGTGTCACCATGGTTATTTACTTATGTGTATTAAAATGAATGTATTTGGGACTGCTTTAAGTTAAGCTGGTTTTCAGTCCTTTTGAGACCCCTGGGTTCCCAAGGAATCATGGCAAGGGTAAAAAAACACCATATTTTGAAAATCTTAGAGAATTAAATGAGTTAAACTGGTTTTGAATCCTTCTGCCACACATAGGACCCTGAGAGGGCAAAAAGCGGGTATTTGCGATCGCGCGATATCGACATTGCTCTATTTAAACTTGTAAAACCACTGTCCAAAGTGATTGATATAAATTGTGTACAGTCAATAAAAGAAATGATTGGGTTTTTTTTAGAAACCATATATAGTTTTAGGAATCCCATTTATTTTGGAAACACGTGCTTGTTTTCAAAGAGATGAACAGTATATTCCTCAGAGGAGACAAAGAAAGTAACATTTTCCAAGGTTGTATTTGGATTAGAGAACGTCAATCGCTTGTAACTACCACCAAACCATCTCGGAAAGATGATTACATTCGAATCATTTTCAGTCAAAAAATAAAGCAAGATTTCTTCTGCCCATTTATCATAAGCAATAACATTTAATTTAATATCACGCTTCTATAAATATATGCATTTTCTCTTTCAGTTCCAATACTGTTTTGAAGCGGAAATTCAAACTTTTTTTTCATGAGAAAAAGAAGAAGAAAACACACGAGTCCAAATACAGAAGTTTACGTTGTTGTAGATACCGTCCCACGCTAATTGTTTCTATTGGAGCCGACTATCGTTTTCCAAGTCAATCTGGTATTTTCTGCTTACGTGTACCCTACCTTTTAGAACTTACTGAGATGCCTTACTAGAGTTTGGGGAGCTTGTTTCAGCCAAAGTTTTTTGTGTGTGTTTCTTTACGTTTCAGAGGCAATTCAAATTCTACATAAATACTATGTATTTCAGCGAAACAGAAGTGTTTAGTGGTCAATAAAAATACCATACCTTTTAAATTCGTTTGAGAAATAAAAAATATCACGCTCGAAAGTTGTTTTTGATATGGCATTATCAATGCAAAATGCTGCTTCAGATATTTGAAAAACATGTTTGTTTAGAGTTTTTATCCATATAAAGCTTTACTTTGTTGGATAAATGTAAATTACGACAATTTGAAAGTTTCATATCAAAATTGTTAAGGCTAACTTATTTGAGATTTCTTAAGTGTTTATTGCCTCAGTAATACGAAATTTACATGGGAAAAGCCCTTGAAAACCTCTTTGGCTGTGACGTATTTATTTCAAAACTATGGTATTTTTTATTTAACACTTAAACATTCCAATTCTAATAATATATAATTAATGCACGTTTTATTAAAATTGCTCATGCTAATGCTGAAAACTATTTGGCTAAAACAAGCGCCCCTAACATAAGTGTGTATCAAACGATCACTACAAAATGTGAAAGCGTACCCCAAACTTCAACAGCCTTGACACTTATCTTCTCTTAGGTAGTTTTAGGCTATTATCGCTGGTGGAACCATTGTTACAAAGTTGAATAACTAATCATGAAGAATCCGGTCTATCAAAGAAGGTAAAAGAGTATGAGAGTGGACCTTTGGAAACGGCCGAACACGATACATACGAAATATTGCAGTCTCGGTTTGATTGAGACTGTTCATGAACGGTAGTGAAATATGCTTGCTACCGCTCACGCCCCACTAGCACCGGATTGAGCAGAACTCAATATTCATAAACTCAATAGTACAGAAGTTTAAGCATCCCGAAGATGGCATGCATATGGCGGTGGTCATAACGACCTTTATACGTATTACACCCCAATGTCCAGCGGCGTATGGTCCTAGTATCTAACAAAAGTATATGCCCCGAAAAGCGAAATAATCAAAATGGAATTTAGTTGTAGAATGAAGCCTGCGCATCACAAGTAACAGCCAAAAGACTAAATTAAAAAGCAGACAACATATCCTATGGGTGGTTAAACAATACCCAGAGCCTTTATCGGCCGAAGTAGTGGAACCACCGAATCGAAATTTAAGTAAGAAAACAAAAGCAATTGAAAATGTACCACCGATATCTAAATATAAGTAGTTTACGTCGCGCGAATACCAAACACAATAACTATTTTATATTTCTTATTTATTAAGTGTTGGAAGCAAGCAAATGAAGAAAACAAACTTCCTATATGTAAATACACGAGTTAGAACAGCGACGATTCTGTCATGAAATAGTTCAAACATGACTGCAATTTTGACTTAGTTTGATTCAGTGAGAAATGTCCATATTAAAAGCGGAAAGATCGGTCCTAAACAAACCTTGAAAGAAGAATAGCTTTTCTATATTAACGCATGCATGGCTGGAAATTTTTTTATATCAAATTTAAACAAAGTTATAGTAAGATGCGGATTGGATTATAGTATGGCATTGTCAATGTATGTTCTTAGCCGATAGTATGTTACTTAGACAAATAAGCATTGTAAAGACTGACAACAAGTAATTGGTTAACGCGTAGAGCTGTTACATGACGTGTTTGATAAGGGCGCATTTTAACTAAGATTATGTTGATTTGTTTGAATGGTGGTTTAGTTCATTTTAACACCTGTTAGGCCATATATGACGGTCGATTTGGTGGTAGAGGCAGACCACCCCATTTTTCGGGGTAGAACCAGTACTGATCTATACTGTACACCTCCCGCCATCCATAATAATTGACACTTTCTCACTTGACAAGTCGAGCTCCCAGTGGGATTCTAACCTGCAGTGGTGAGAGGCGAGACTGTTTTAGACGCAGGGTATTTACTATCCCGTCCACGGAGTTACTCAAGATCATGTTGAACAGATTGGTTCACTGATATGGTGGTAATAACTACGTTGAAATGCCACTACAAACGATTACTTAAGGCTAATATTAAAACACAAGTAACTGGTTAACTCATATATGAAGATAGATTAAGAACAAGTTTAAATGGTTAATGCTGTTTGTTTTTGTTTGTTTGCTTGTGTTTGTTTGTTTGTTCGTTTGTTCGTTTGTTTGTTTGTTTGTTTGTTTGTTTGTTTGTTTAATCCTTTGTTTGTTTGGTGTTTTATGTCATTTTCAACACATGTAAGCTTATATATGACGGGGTTTTTTTTGTGATGAAGGCAGACCAACCACTTTTGCTGGGTAGAACCAGTTCTGTACACCTCCAGCCATCCGTAAGAATCGACACTTCCTCACTTACAAGTCGATCTCCCAGTGGATTCGAACCCGCAGCGGTGAAAGGCGAGAAGGATAAAACGCATCGTCGTTAACCCCTAGGCAACGGAGACGCTCTACAATTTGAACTGTCACAAGTAATTGGTTAACGCTTAGATTAAGAACATGTTGGTTAACGAATATATTACATTGCAAATCCTAGAAATGTATATATGTATATAAGTTAATCCTAGACATGTATATATGTATATAAGTTAATCCTAGACATGTATATATGTATATAAGTTAATACTAGAAATGTATATATGTATATAAGTTAATGCTAGACATGTTTATACGTATATAAGTTAATCCTAGACATGTATATATGTATATAAGTTCCCCAGTAATTTGCATAATTTACGCTACGTTGTGCTCTTAACGACTAAGCATTCTTCTTGTTCGTATCATTTTGATTTAATTTGTTTTCCTGTCCGTCATTTAATGCCTTTACTTAGACATGCTCTTTTGTCCGCAAAGCCTATTGGGGAGAATGACACAACTCAGTATGGAAAAACTAATGTCTTCCAGAAACACTCAATATCAAAAACAGTGTGAATTGCATCCGTTTCTTCGCACAGCACTATTGCTGTCAGAGTTAGTTCTTAAGTTAGTTTGAGTGGTTTACAATGGAATGTTCTTTCTTAAAGTGTATAGTGGCATGTATATCCGCCTTTTAGCTTGCTTGTATGTCATCTGTTAAGAGACTGAACGTGTTTTGTACCATGTTTCATTTTCTTAAATACACAAGTAACTTTGTTTCTCTTTTACACTCCTGGGGAATCTGTACGCAGCGAGCACAAGGTAGTGCATTAGAATCATATCGCTGTCATACAAGCGTATATACGTATATCTAAGCGCTATTTTTGGCTGGCACCTTCGGGTGCTAGCCTACAGGTATGAAACCACTAAATATTTTCCCCATAGATACCAATGTTAAAGTGTCACATATTAATGATTTGCTGCAAATTCAACTGAAGTATGGATAATGCAGCAGTGTAATGTTCATATAGAAAACTTATTTTCCACTTGAAAAATCACCGGCTCACAAAACATTTAAGAAAGTTCTTGTGTGTTTACTAAACAAGTCAAGGGTACAGCTGTTTTCACTTATTGACTGTTTTCATTGCTCACAAAGTGAAAGCAAAGAGTCGAAATTTCGAAAATGTTTATCAGTGGTCTAGTAAAACTTATTAATACGCTTCTTATACATACAACCACAAAATCGGAAAGAAATGGGCATTTCCATCAAAGAAGGAGGGATTACTTTTTATTATAGGAACTACATTCGATACACCTCGGAGATTTACATGTAATTAGTGGTGGTAAACCTATATACTCATTTCGGTTTTTCAGCGGAAGTAATAGCTGGTTCCCTGGGAACCAGACTAGCTACTGAAGTAACCGCTCGTTCTTCTACACAGATAGACGCTTGTTTCCATTTAGTCTGTTCTCTGACTGACTGGCGTTTGTTCTTCATCTACACAAATAGACGCTTGTTTCAGTTGTGTAAATTTTCCTGCCAAAGAATGTTCCACTTCCAGAGATAGGGTTGACACGTTTGTTGACACGTTGATGCTAATTCCTTTAACTTTAATATTCCATCAATATTCAGTGATTGTGTTCATGACTAGATGTATAATTTTATGTTGAATGTCCTTCTTTGTGTATGTGTTAGTATATTTGTTTTAAAATGAAACAGAATACATTAATAATATAATCTAAATGTAGATGTACCTTAGCTTAAATGGATACTTCCACTTACACAGCTGATACATAGAGTTTAATAACCAGTGTTTTTGAGATACGGGAAATAGCACTCGTTCTTATATCGGGGCCATTTCTCTACCGAGGGAGATATTTTCAGTATCTCAAAAACACTGGTTTATATTAAACTATATATTACATAATTTAAAATGACATTTTATTTAAGAAATAGAACATCGTGTTCAATTGTAAACAATAATTTCACGAGCCCGAAGGGCGAGTGAAATTATTGTTTATATTGAACGACAAACCGTGATATATTATAGATAATTCACCGCAAACGATGTTCTATTTCTATTCTAATACCCCTAAAATGTGAAAATAACGCACACATCTGAAATCTTTCGCATTGCTTTGCTTGCTCTCCTAACGTTGCATACGTTACAATGCGCAATGCGCAATGCTTATTCTCCTAGCGTTGCAAAAATTACAGTGATATATCGTTCAATATAACGAGATATTTTAAACTAGGCTATGTAGTTCGGGTGTATTAGAATAATATTTCTAATGATTCACGCCTTTTTACACCAGTTTGCACGAGAATGCCAAGACGACATTACGTCATACCAAGACGACGTTACGTCATACAAACAAAACAAGTGGAACCGGAACTTTTCGTTAATTTCCGTAATCGTTATTCCCTAGTGGCGGAATCTGACGACGACGTCCGTAAAACAATCGGAGCGTCATTTGGCGTTTCCGTCGCTGACGGGAAATGCCGAGCAATGTTCCGTACTGGGAAATATCTCCCACTGGGATATTTCCTAGTTCTACTTTAGAGCAAACGAGCAGATATAGCTTTTCTATTCCCAGTATTTCCTATACAAATCACAGACAAATATGTAATATTATGTAAATATCACATCCTCTTGAGGGTGCCAGTGGATATTATCAACCCGAGAATGTAATTTCCACTGGCACCCCCAAGGGGATGTGATATTTATTTTATTATACCGAACAAATACTCCTAATATAGGCCTACTAGTATACTCGATAACGAAGAAAAAATTGTTGTTGTTGAAAAAAATCTATTTTTAGAACTGAGCTTTTCAAAAAGATAGCTATAACGCGTTGAGGGTCATAGCGCGAAATATCAATCCGGCAGGGTATGGGGATTTTACATGGAGTGTTTCCCGTGAGGTACAAGAAAAAACTGATGCAAAGCATCAGGGCGGCGCAGAATGTTTTCACAAGGAGGAAACAAGTGGTTTGTAGTGGTAAAATATCATTCAGTTTGGTTTTTTGAATGTTTGACACCGATTTTTGTCATGTGTGCGATGTAGGGCTGATCATGAGATTTTCCTGGGTGGAAACCAGCATTGCATGGCCTGCGTCAGGAAATAGCATGCTCAAGCAAAGTTTCAAAGCTGTATCTGTTATAGTTACTAAAAGAAGTGCACCTTAACATAAAACTTAACCAAATACGCAGACACCGATCAAGGGAAGACAATAAGTCGTATTGTTTTCTAAAAACATACCGGCTAAAAAGTGGACCTTAACGGAAAACTTAACCAATATACTAAGTTCAAAAAGGGGCATAACTTTTGAAGAAAGCAGCACAGAGTTATGAAACCTGATATACTGGGTCATGTTATGATGTAGAACAACTGTATAACGTTTCAAAGTTGTAGCTGTAATAGTTATCTAATATATGGAACTATGATATAGCGTCAATTCAATACAGCAAACACGATCTTATGGCCAGTCTTTTACCCCCAACATTTTGGCCTGTCTTTTACCTCAACATTTTATTCACGTGCTCCTCCATATGTCACGTGCTCCATAAGCAAATACAAATATAGGCTGCGCGCTCAAGGCGCGTCGCCAATAATAAAATAGACTGCTCCACGGCTGAGGCTTGAGTGAACCGAAGCAGGTTCGACCATGGACGGGTCCACTATTGTATAGGTTTGACACGTTGGTGTCAAGGTTATTGATATTACAAGATCGAGGCTTATTTTGTTAGGCTGTATTAGCGAAATGTTGTGATCTTAACTGTACTGAAACGAATAATATTATGAGCCCTTTTGTCCTTACTTCCTCATTACCTAACAAGGCAAGCCGTTCCGTTTAAAAGGAAACTTTATTTGTACTTCAGCTATTGAGGGAATATACACCCAACTATAAAATATACCTAACCGGAAGCGGGTCTGGGGGAATTATTCTCCGTTAATTATGTCATGTATTTAACTGCATTTAAAAAGCATATAATTTAATACTCATTCTGCCCGTTTTCACTTTTTGAACTACGGCAGGCGCGCGCTCTAGCCTTTGGTTCTGAACAGCTCTAAAATATCGCCGAGTAGCATGTTTAGTTTTTTCTAGAAAGTCCTAGGTTCAATCTCACTTGCAGTGGATGCAGTTTATGTGAATTCATTGCTTAAAATGTATTTATTTGTGGCAATCCTATACTTGGGCCTGTGGGAATTGATTTGGGAGTATATTCCCTTGATGTAAACGTTAACTTTTGGTTTTAGTACGGTGATCCCATCTACTTCGTAGCGTACAGTAATACAGTTGTTAAGTACTTTAGTTTAAGTAGTTGGAATTTTGTTGGCACATGTATATGAATATGACTCCCATTACCCATACAGCTTTGGTAATTATTTTGATACGTTGATGTCAATTGTATACATACTTTCTACAAATTATGACAATGAAATGGAATAACTGGATAAAATAACACAATTTACCAAACTGAAAAGATAAAAATGATTATCGGGTATTACGTTAATAATTCCAAGTATAATGTTTGTGTTAAAATTGTCTTAGTTTCATGATAAGCCACACTAACTAAACACCGTCAAAGACTGTTTATAAATTGCATTTATCAAACCTTAAATACTATACACTAACATGTTCTCGCAATGTACAGATTCTCCAGGAGTGGTTTAGTCTTAGAAAAAGTATGCGATTTATGTCACGTACAAATAGGACAATCACCAAAGCAAACAAACGGGTTGTTTAAGATTTATCAATTACATGGAGCCGTGTTAAAGTACCCCTTACCGTGGACCGCTTTAAGTATACGTCATGATTGGCCAATTGGTGCAAACATCTTTAGTTTTACCTTAATTGGTCACGTACACTCGACTCATAACAGCAAACGTGTTCCAGTCCATGTCCAGTCACATGATTTACCATTACCCATGGTGACCAACCGATCTGTTGTCAATGCAACAGATGGCGTCTGTGGACAACGCTAACTGCTTTATTGACACACGCTTCCGGTTTTTATCATGATGGCGTCTGGAACTTCGCTCGTGACTGTTTATTTTCGATATTGTGAAGGGTCACTGATTGTAGCTCGAGGAGCTATCTTGAGTATGCGTCAATAATTATCCAATGACAATAGCTAACATGTGTTAATTAACTCAACGAATGCAAACTGTGTGCTGTCAAACAATCGTAGAAGTTTTATTTATAAACTTTTCCGAAATTCTTTAGTTTGACGTCAATTTTGCAATGGCCGTATTTAAGAAACTCTGAAAATTATATCGATAAAAAAATCGAACGGGAGCTTCTTCGCAATATCTTAAGTCAAAATGTATCCTTTTTTAAACACATTTTTCTATCGTTTTAAGACATCTTTATATGTTTAATAATGTTATGCATTAACAAAACCCACAGCAGAAACAGTATCATAAAATAAACGCTCTTTAGTGTCGCAGAGAGGTTAATAAGGATATTTGAAAATAGGTAAAAATCTTAAATTCTTACTTAAGTAATATTTTCTCTATTTAAGTTGCTTGAGGAATACGAGCCCTGGGGCAAAAATAACGGCAACCTTACACTACCAAATCGTTTGTCAAAACTCTGTCCAGGTGTTCAGATCATATCATGTGCATGTATACTGACTGATAATATGAATTATTGAAAGTTAATGTGCAGTAATATCGTCTCCTATAATTTTTTTAGAATGTTGTTTACAATTCATGTTTTATGTATGAAATAATGTAAATATGTATGCAATGAGACGCAAATAAACTATTAAATCTAAATCTGTATATTAAAAGTATATGTTTTTTTCACGGGTTCGTTCTTAAACTACCTTTGATTGAAATATGCTTGAAATGAATTATGAGATGGTAACTCTTAATTTGACATTCCAGTTTTGGGGTTTAGCTTGTCTGGTTAAAGCCGTTAGCTTGTCTGATTAAAGCCGTTTATATTGGGTCTATAGCGTTTGGATTCTCAAAATATGTAAGTTATGTAAATATGCCTTGCCAGTAGCTTGCGTATAAGCGTTTATTTATCCTCGCTGTATTGCACTGAGCATTTTAGCGAGCAGACCTAGGTTTTTAAGTCTCATCCGAAGGACTGGTAAGGTAGGAAATACCTTTGAAATATTTCGATAATTAACCCAAATTCGGTCCTGGCTGGGATTGAACGCGCGATCCGTGGGTTACTAAGCCGCAATGCTAACCACTACACCACGGCGCTACCTTGTGCCAGTAGCTTTACAAACGGTTTACATCTGGTGCGAACTTTGCCTGTTAATGGTAGTACTAGTAGTCGTATCTTTATTTTCTCCAAATAAGGAGATTCACAAACAATAGTACAACAGTTCAACAAGATATATACATGTATAAGCAAACATAAATACAATGAAAGATGAAATTATAGTTAAAGCACCTTGTTAGCAATATCTTAATCTTTATATGTATCATTATTTGTATGTACAATAAACATGATAAAGTAACGCAATAACAGTATGATTCACGATTCGCAAAAGTATGTTCCCAATAGCATGTGGCTCTTATCGAAACGAAATACAAGAACAATCTATTAGGGACATGTTTATATAGCCACTGACATTATTTCCTTTTTACTGTGAGACAATACTTTAATCATAATATGTTGATTTTTTAAAATACCTCTTCTGAAATTATTCCCTGTTCAAAACATAACCTAGTACTGAAGTACAGAAACTAATGGGTTGTTTTTTGTTTTTGTTTTTCTGTTGTTGTTTTTTTTGTTGTTTTTTTGTTTTTTGGTGGTGGGACGTTGCGGTGGAGGCGGGGTTGTTGTTGTTGGTTGTTTATTTTAAACATGATACTTTCTGTTCATATTCGATGCTGATATGGGTATATCAAATATATCAATTTCCATGTAATAAATAAATGAAACAGAATAGCATTTTTGTTTTACATCTTACACACTTTTACTTTTTGTTAATATTATATGCCAATATATACACATTTTATGTTAGGTCGGCAAGGCCTTTATGGCGCTTTTGAACCGACTACTGACATTATGTATAGTATTAACATACGAGGGCCATTTAAATACTTAGTGGACATTTTTAATAGTTATTACACTTTTATAAATCAAGTAAATTAAATTATATAGCAATAAAGGTTTACATTTTCACTATCATATCAGTAAATATTATAAAATTATTTGGAACAGATTTCAAGAAATGCGAGTTTTTATAACCCCACTGTAGCCGCCACGGAGCACGTCATTTGTGTGCTATGGCTTCGCCGTGAAAACCAAAAACAACATATAAACGTTATAAATAATGAAAAATGCTAGAAATAACAGACGTAATTGTTATTTAATTAGATTATTGTATTATTCATGTTTTGAATTTAATAAATATTTTACAGCATTGTTAAATAATCATGTTGTATAAGTATATCATAGCTTCGGAAAGAGATCATACGAATTTGATAGAGATTAGCATAAATATTCAAAATATTTAGAAAACAAATAGCATAGTCATTCCAAAAGACATGTTTATTGAACATATATCGGTATTCTTAATTTATTAACATATATTTTTAAAGAAAATATGTAAGATTTTAAAATTTTATGTTTTTGTATTTATTTTTTGTATTAAACATTTTGTTTTATTAAAAGCTCCTATTCTTTAATATTTTATTAACATTTTAGTGATTTTTTTTTTGACGTCGTCAATTTCAACTTAACATCAAGGAAGTGTTCTTCTACTTATTTATATTTATCATCGTTCTCCTTGTTCAATATTTATAAAATTTCATAATTGTCATTTTGGAATACAGTGACAATGTTACTTTAGTTTTGTGTATTTTTGCCGACGATTTTGCTTTTATTTAGCTAATCTAATAATCTAAATACCACGTGCATGTTTTAAGTAAATCTTATGCTGGTAAAACGTATGCTGGTGCTACAAATCATTATTGTCTTATTATAATTCACTAAAGCGGAAATATGAAGAACAATTTCAGAAAGGTTGGAGACATTTGTTTGCTTGTATGGTCTTTTACGTCATTTTCAACACATGTAAGGTTATATATATTTTGGGTGGAGGCAGATCACCCACTTTTCTAGAACCAGTACACCTCCCGCCATCCGTAAGAATCAACACTTCCTCACTTACAAGTCGAGCTCCCAGTGGGATTCGAATTTGCAGCGGTGAGAGGCGAAGGTTTGCAAAGCAACGTCATTAACCATTCGGCCACGGAGACGCTCCGGTCGGAGACATACATTTTCAGATATATATACAGTATGGTTAGAAAACATAGATATCTCATGACCAACAAGATCCAATGACGATCAACCTTGGGTCATTTACCTGAAGTTAAATGTCAAATGGGTAAAAACTGACCATTGGTATAATAAAGTTTGTCTGTAAGGTGTTTAACGTAATGTATGACGGTCGATTTTTTAGTGGTTTAGGCAGACCACCCACTTATTCCTGCGTAGAAAGAGTATTAAACCTCGCGCCATCCGCAAAAATCGACACTTTCGAGCTCCCAGTGGGATTCAAACCGAACCCGGAATCGTGAGAGGCAGGAAGGTTCCAAATTCAACGTCTTTACCATTTGACCACTCAGTGTATATAACACGGCGGTGGTTAAAATAATGAACGCAAACTAGATACGAGAACTAGAAACATGATTTCTAATTCTACATTTAAAGCTATTGACGGTTTTACAGTGCTAGGCAGAGATGAGTACGTGTCGTGCCGACACATACGGTATGAATACAACGTACTGATTGGATTGTGAGATCTTACCGCCATCCGAGTTGATATAGACAGCCATAACAAAAGTAAATGTCCATTCTATTTTATAAAAAAACAATAACATTAACGAAACAATAGCTGACAATATGTATTTTCACATTTAAATATTTTTCTGGCATGTTACAAAGTGAACTGAGTGTATTTGCGTGTATCTATGTTAGGAAATGTGTTTGCCCAATCTCTCCCAGAGGCCATTACATTGACATTGTGTTTGTGTATGCAAGGAACGACAACTCTGGGTAGAGATTGGTGTTTGCCTCGCATTAACTGTGACACGGCGCTCATTTTGTATTCTACATGGGCAATTTTGCCATATATGTATAATACACATATAATTGCATTCTCATATGAGAATCATACGATTCTTACATGATTCTCATATAAAACATATCATATGATATTGCTATAACAGGAATTTCGTATAATTTTCACTTGAGAATAAATCCATAAAAGTTTTAGTTTTATAACACACACATTTTTATATGATTCTCAAGAAAATACATGTTTTTCAATTTGTATTTGATTCTCACGTTACATAGCCTATATGATTTTTATATAATTGGTTTTATATAAGAATAATGTACTGCTCCTTGTATATAAGTGTCATATACTAGGTGCCATATGAGAATCGTATGATTATTATCCCCGTGTGGTTGCCGGGGTAGAATACAACCACAGCAAATCCCACTAGAGCGAAGAGGTAGGACCCCATCCCCAACCCACCCCCACTTCATATTCATTTTGTCATTTTTTTATCATGCTCACTGAAGGTCCGCATATGCAAATATGGAAACGTGGCTCCATCGTAAATGGAGTGTCTACAATAGAATTTGCAGCGTCTAGAATAGAATTTGCAGCGTGCGTTTACAATAGAATTTGCAGCGTCTACAATAGAATTTGCAGCGTCTACAATAGAATTTGCAGCTTGCGTCTACAATAGAATTTGTGTCGTCTACAATAGAATTTGCAGCGTCTACAATAGAATTTGCAGCCTCTACAATAGAATTTGCAACGTCTACAATAGAATTTGCAGCAACTCTGCAGTTAGTTTAAACTTATTTATTTTACATCGATTGTAACGAAAGCTCTATGAACTTATTTGAATCACTC
Source organism: Cyrtodaria siliqua (assembly GCA_037043455.1). NCBI lineage: Eukaryota > Metazoa > Mollusca > Bivalvia > Adapedonta > Hiatellidae > Cyrtodaria > Cyrtodaria siliqua. The sequence goes on along the minus strand of JAWPHD010013990.1, from coordinate 17,098 downwards.
TCGATGTCTACCTGGGTAGAACCAGTACTAAGCAATGCAGATAAAGTGTCTTGCTCAGGGACACAATGCATATGGCAATGACGGGAATCGAACCCACGACTTTTGGATCATGGGTCCAACGCTCTACCACTAGACCACCGCGCTCCACAGTTCTGCAGGGTTAGAAGTTCTAGGCCCGTTCTCCATATTTTATCTAGATGTAAATGGAGGATGAGCCTGGCATGTTCATCCCTGTTTGGCGCAATATAACCTTTCTTAAAACCCCAATTCATTCAATTCAATTCATACGTGGCAAAACTGGTAGTGTATATGCATACAATCTTACATACAATTTACGATATAAAAACATGTTTAAACGACGATTCCTAAATAATGGAATAATAAACTATATGGATTTTTTTTATTGATTTTTTTATTGATTTTTTTTATACAACTTCCTTTGTCATGATTTCGGAAAGAAAGAAAAAAGAGTCATATCATTTGAAAATTGGTCGTGTGTTTAGAAAATACTGTTAAGAGAGATCTTATTGCCGTGGACATACAGTACTATTAAAGCAACTTGGAAATTGTGGTAAAGGTTAGTTTATTAGATTAGACACGACATACAAAAATGTAACATACAATATTGTCGGATCAAGTTAACCTTTGGGGGAAATGACTGATCAGCAGCCGGACATTGTAAACCCTGACCAGCCTGTGAGTTACTCGCATTACTCGCAGGCTGCATGACCTGGGTTTGCAATGGACGCAAAGGCTATTATAGTCGTGATAGCGGGTTAAGAGTTTAGTTATTGCTCTTAAATTGTAGACTAATACAATATAATTCCATTGTCAAATTCATTGTTTCTGTTAGATTTAATTTGTCTATACATATCTAAATACGACAAACACAGCAGAAGAATTTGCTTTCGTTCTTATCCTGTAACATGTTTTGTGCAGTGTATATATAAAATGGTGTAAACTTTAGAAAAAATAAATGAAAAAGGTTAAAACCAACCCATGAGGCAACAGAAAGACCATCGGTAATAACATGAAGGGTACTGTGTTGAATTGTATGATTCTAAAATTACATCTATACAAAAAATATAAAAAATAAATAAAAAATAAAAAACACTAAAGAACTTGAAACGTGCTTTTTCGTTTCACTTAAAATCTGCATTTTATCACAGTATAAACAAACAAAAAATTAAATAACATTATACTTAATCCATTATTAAATTGGCCTGATTTTTAACTTGATATATGTATATATAAGCATATAAGCATCAATTTCGAATGGTGTAGTTTGTAATGTTATAATATGCAATATCTTCTTAAACGGACCTGCGGCAATCTTGAAGTGTTTATCAAGCATTGAAATTAGCGTCTCGATTTATTTATGCAGTATTATTTTGACTTCAAACCTGCTTGCATATAATTAAATAAAATTTGAGTTTTCATTGTATAAAAAAACAAAGTTAATAATATGCAAAAACAATTTGCTCTTTACTAGTCTTATGATCGAACAAATGCAAGTTATGTAGAAAAACTAACGGCACGCCGTGAGTTTTTGAAAAATCAAGATTGCCTTGTGGGACAGTTATAGACCTTCTGTTTCAGATTCACAATAAGCTCCATCATGTGCTAGTATTTCTGAATTATGGCATAGCGAATGCTAATGAAATATATCGGAGCAATGTTGCATGTATATGGCCACAATTAAAAAATATCTTTGTCCAAACCGACCTTAGATTTTTCAGATGGTTAGGTAGGGAGGATGTGTTTGTCTACAATGAGGGACAGTATAAATTGCGGGTCCGACAGGATACGACTAAAATAAAATCATAATTTCTACCGGAAAATAGTTTGAAGTCGCGTCAATTTTTGGGCAAACAAAATTAGTTTTAATTATGGCCTAAAGAAAAAACTTAATGCTGAAGGTGATAACTTGTCACTCTTTCAGCATTTCGACAGCATATTCTATGAATGGTCCAGACGGATACAAATTGGAAATTTAAGAAATCTTTAGAGGAAAATCATAGAAACCAGAAAATCTGAATTTGGTATGAATAATTTCCATATTATTCATTAAAATTTATTGAATCACTCGAAAGACGACAGTATACTTGATAAAACTGCGCATGCTCGTTTGTTTTTTTAAATCAGTCAGATAAAAATGCTTTTTGAAAGCATGTAATTTAAAGACTTAATAATGCAGCACATTTCCGAAATTAGATTAAATAAAAAATATGGTCCTTTTAAGAGGATGTCAGCTATCTGAAAGTGTCAAATATATAATTGAACCGAAATACGCGAAAACGGCCCTTCAGACACAAGTTTGACATTTTAAGTTTTTTTATGTTTATGAAAGACGGTGATTTTCTCTTTAAAAATCTCTTTATTGTATGTCGATATTTTAATTAAAAATGATTTTATCTCAATTTCAAAATTAAAAATTGTACTCACCATTAATTTTGACGTTGACGTCGGCCTCTTGATTAAATAACAACAAAATAAACCATAAGCAATTACCATTTTCTATAGCATCAACTATTTATAATAAAAAAAACATATTCCCTATGATATATAAAACATGGAAGTGACAAGAAATATTCAATAAATACGCAATCTCCTTGACAATTTGACTAGACTCTCCAGCTTAGCACTTTTTCCATTGTGCAAATCATCCAAATGAATAATTCAGCCGCAACGCACGAAAACGGTAATCATCAAGTAAACTAAGCTGGAGAGTCTAGTCAAATTGTCAAGGAGATTGCGTATTTATTGTGTTTTAATGCTGAATAAAAGTATGTTATGTTGTGTTATTTATATCAAACGTAAATCACTCTTAATAAATGACAAAAATCGTATTAATATAGTTTGGAAATACTTCGAACTTAATTATAATTGTTTAATAGCACCCGTTGTGTATATTAAGAATTTGTCTTATTGTGAGTGTCTATGTAACATAACTTTCCTTCAATATAAATATATGTAAATCATCCACTGGGTTTTTTTAACAGTAAAAGTTTGTTTGCAATTTTAGAACGAATGAAAAAAATAATAAATAAGTAAAGTTTATCATTTGAAGATTGTGAAATTAAATGTATTTCAAGTTTTAAAGGGATAAATGCCAATCATGACATATTATTCACTGAAGATATTTTGAAATATACACATATTGTAATGACTCCCTTTAACAAATTTGGCCAATATTCATATTTGCACTCATTCTGAAATCGTAAAGAAAGAAAAAACCTCCCCATTTGTTTATGTCTATATTAAGATATGCTTTAGTCTAGCTTCTGTAAATATTTGTTGTATTATATGTTATCATATAACTGTACGGTTTGCTGAGGGGTGGCCCACACCGACCCTCACAAACCTATGACGGGGTGAATAAATGGATCACCATTAATTTTGTGATGAAATTAAAAAATAATAAAAATTGTTTAATAAAAACAACACAAACACACACAAGTAAATGATATAAAATTTAACTCACCTTATATTTCCAAAAAAATGAAAGGTAAACCAAATTCAAAGTCCTTGTCTGTTGTATTTTACAAATTAGTTTTAATTCTCCAAATTATGATCTAATAACTCTCGTTTATATAGCCGTTAAACCGCAAGGCTTACATGCAATATGAAACGTTAACATTCACCATCAGCCAATCCAAACTTCCGTTTTATCGATAATGTGTCACCTTTGACCAATCGAGTAACAGGTTACAAGTGCTTATGTCACTCGACGCGACCAAATCTTTAACTGACGAACGAAATTGGCACTATTTGCGGCATAGTGAAATTCATATTCCTTCTATTATGGGTATTGATTATAATTTAAGAGGGTGGGCCGATAAGCATATGTTGTTTAAAAACGCATAAGAGCGTATACAGACATTGCTGGCGCATTGTTCTGTATTGTCATAGCAACGAGAATCTATCTGTCAGAACTTATCTTGCGTCGTGTCGCAGAGTGAGAGCAAATGGTGATAGTGCCTAATCTGTGACGTCTTCTTTATCAAAAATAATCTAAGAAAACTATAGATTTTAACGGATGTTTTGCTTGTCAGTTGCCGGTCCCTGATGACGCACCATCAGCAACTCGGAGCAGAGCAGACTTCCTGGTTCTAGAGATTGGCATGGGACCTAACATGACCTGTTGTGTCAATTAGGGTCATTATTGATATAAGAATGTCATAAAGTTATAAGGCAAGACAATGTTTAAAATAAATTCAGCTTGATTTGTGTCTTTGCAATATTTCTCTTTTATTTAGTTTGTTTCCCTATTATTTAGTGTATTCTGTAAATGCATTGCTGTTATTTTGCGATTACAAAATGTATTGAACTAATCAAAATGGCGCGCATTGGCTAGCATTGGTGTGGGGGAAGTTCATCGTCGGAACCCATGTTTGATTCATTGATTATGTTATCACTTCACTCATCATCGGTTGTCTATTATACGCATAGCATAACTTAGTTACGCGTAACAAAAGCACAATGTTTTAGGTAACACAACTTTGTTAACGCGTGGCATAAGTACGGATGTTTAGTTACGGATGTTAAATATGTTACGCGTACCATTAGTTGGTTACGGGTAACCAACATTGCCTTATGACCCTGACTTAGATGTCTTTTAAAAAATAACGTTTTAAGTTTTCAAGTTTTATCATGAAGCTATGCCCTTTATGGGCATCAGCATATACATGAACAACAACAACAACAACAACAACAAATACAAACATATTCTTAATACAACAAACAGTAAAAACTTTAACACAAAAATATATGACTACAAAATTATAAATATATAGCATGGGCATTATAAACGAGATAAAGTTTGTTTAATTACACTACAGTCGATGTAAGAGGAGAAAAAAATGAGAGTAAGATGACAAAAAACTAAGATAAAGCTTGCATAATTTTTTTTAACAAAAACAGCTAATTTGACAAGATGATTTTTATTTTCAATTTGGAAAAGTTTCTCAAAATGTAAAGTGTTGGGGTTTAGTAGAAAGTTCCTATAGCAATATACTTTTTTCTATCTAGAACAAATTATTGACAATTAAAAATATAATGGAATTCATCTCCAAGAGGATTATTATTATTACATAAATGGCATATCCTTAGATTTCTGTCAAACTACGTTATTTCTCTTACAAAATGCCGCTTTGTAAAAGGCAGGGCTCAAATTTAAGCTGGCGTACTGGCAAAATGCAAGTGACATTTTCAGGCTGCCAGTAATTTTTTCAAGTACTGGAAAAAAATGCAAGTGCATGAAAATACCTAACGTGTTTAATTTAGAATACCATGTCTGCCTTTTTTTTTTAAACATGTGCTTTCATATCAATAGTGTTTTAATATTTTAACCGTAAAAATTGAAAGTAACTTTTTTCTTTTTGCCAGTTACGAAAAAATGCTACTGGCGGAATGTTACCAGTCCAAATTCTCCCTAAATGTGAGCCCTGAAAGGTAATATGTGAATAGGGTGTTATGTGATAAAAATAATCTACCATTAGTGACTTTGTATTTTGTATGAACTCGTCGGATAAAAAGCCTCGTAAAAAACAAACATCATTTTATCCTCTTTGTTTACTATGCTAGAGTCAATAATGCACAGTCACGAGTCAATAATGCACAGTCACGAGTCAATAATGCACAGTCACTCGATCATGTACTATGCTAGAGTCAATAATGCACAGTCACTCGATCATGTACTATGCTAGAGTCAATAATGCACAGTCACTCGATCATGTACTATGCTAGAGTCAATAATGCACAGTCACTCGATCATGTACTATGCTAGAGTCAATAATGCACAGTCACTCGATCATGTACTATGCTAGAGTCAATAATGCACAGTCACTCGATCATGTACTATGCTAGAGTCAATAATGCACAGTCACTCGATCATGTACTATGCTAGAGTCAATAATGCACAGTCACTCGATCATGTACTATGCTAGAGTCAATAATGCACAGTCACTCGATCATGTACTATGCTAGAGTCAATAATGCACAGTCACTCGATCATGTACTATGCTAGAGTCAATAATGCACAGTCACTCGATCATGTACTATGCTAGAGTCAATAATGCACAGTCACTCGATCATGTACTATGCTAGAGTCAATAATGCACAGTCACTCGATCATGTACTATGCTAGAGTCAATAATGCACAGTCACTCGATCATGTACTATGCTAGAGTCAATAATGCACAGTCACTCGATCATGTACTATGCTAGAGTCAATAATGCACAGTCACTCGATCATGTACTATGCTAGAGTCAATAATGCACAGTCACTCGATCATGTACTATGCTAGAGTCAATAATGCACAGTCACTCGATCATGTACTATGCTAGAGTCAATAATGCACAGTCACTCGATCATGTACTATGCTAGAGTCAATAATGCACAGTCACTCGATCATGTACTATGCTAGAGTCAATAATGCACAGTCACTCGATCATGTACTATGCTAGAGTCAATAATGCACAGTCACTCGATCATGTACTATGCTAGAGTCAATAATGCACAGTCACTCGATCATGTACTATGCTAGAGTCAATAATGCACAGTCACTCGATCATGTACTATGCTAGAGTCAATAATGCACAGTCACTCGATCATGTACTATGCTAGAGTCAATAATGCACAGTCACTCGATCATGTACTATGCTAGAGTCAATAATGCACAGTCACTCGATCATGTACTATGCTAGAGTCAAAAATGCACAGTCACTCGATCATGTACTATGCTAGAGTCAATAATGCACAGTCACTCGATCATGTACTATGCTAGAGTCAATAATGCACAGTCACTCGATTCTGTATATTAAAACGAAACAAAGTGTCTTGGCCATAACTATGAAATTACTGAAGAGAATTCCACGGAACTTCACACAAACGTTGATGACAATGAGAAGGTATGTCGCGCGCAATAATCAGTATCACAACTCAAAGGTCAAGTTCATACATGGAGGTGTTGTCTCAGCCATAACTTTGAAAGTACTGAAGGGTTATGCATGAAACGCATAATATATATACTAGTCAAATATATCTTTTAATATATACACATGTATATATATAACTAGAAGGGTGTTGCACGGAACAATTGTATCGCATGCCGTGAATTTATTTCAGCAAGTACAATTAATCTAAGTACAAAATACGACGACAGGGGATGCAATCCTTTGTGAATTATGGAGCAGTTTGTTTTAAAGTGTTGAAGTTTATGAAAAAGGACATACATCTGCATTGGATACTTGATAAGGAGAACTGTATAAAGTGTCATGACCATAGGTCGATATTTTGCCAAGTTATGAGCTTGGTTAGGTTTCAAGTTAAAGTTTTATGAAAGGGCATAACTTTGCTGAAATGAAAGTCTGAGTTATTGGACATGTGTAACAGTATTTTGTATGGTAATATGAATATGTGTGCGAAGTTTCATGGACATAGGTTAAATACCTCATAATGTATGGCCAGTTATGTATGAGCTTGGTTATGTTGCAGGTTAACGTTTCATGAAAGGGGGCATAACTCTGCTAAAATGATAGTCAGAGTTATTGGACATTGGTAACAACATTCCTTGGGTTAAAATGAAGACGTGTGTAAAGTTTCAAGAACATAGCTCAATTTTTTCTTAAGTCATGTCCAGTTAAGAGCATGGTTAGGTTGCAGGTTAAAGTGTTATGAAAGGAGGCATAACTCTGCTAAAATGAAAGTCAGAGTTATTGGACATGTGTAACAACATTTCTTGGGTTAAGATGAAGAGGTGTGTGAAGTTTCATGGACATAGATCAAATACTTTTCAAGTTATGGCTAAGGTTAGGTTGCCGACGGACGACGACGACAGACGGACAAAGTGATCCCTACGGACTCAGATGTGGTAGATAAAAAAAAGAGTTAGCTTTTCTACTTTTTCCAGGACTTTCCATTGATTTGTCCTTACCAGGTACCAAATATATAACATTTTAGGAAGGGATCACAAAAAAAAATCATGTTGATATAAGATTTCTAGCTAATTCTGTCTCATTTCACACATCATGGGTTTAATCACCACGGGATTGTATTTTTGTCATATGATAACGCTAAATTTTGATAGGTGTCACGCAAACATGCAATTTAAAAAAATTCAACCTGGTAAATATTTGTTAATTGCGTTTTAAATCGCAGATATTGGATCAATGGAAAATTAAAGGATAAATACATGTTGTAAATTTTGTTTATCTCTATGCCACGAACAAAAAAACGTTACAATGGGATCCTAAGAAAAATTAATTGTGGTGTGAGACGCTAAGTGTCTGGCTTGCTACACAGGCGACACAACGCAGGCGACACAAAAAGTATGCGTTCAAACAAGCAACAATTGCAAGGATAAGTATATCGTTATGACAGACAGACAGACAGACGGACGGACGGACGGGCGGGCGGGCGGGCGGGCAGGCAGGCAGGCAGGCAGGCAGGCAGGCAGGCAGGCAGACAGTCAGGCAGGCAGGCAGGCAGGCAGGCATACAGGCAGACAGGCAGGCAGGCAGAGGCAGGCAGAGGCAGGCCGGCAGGCAGGCAGGCAGGCAGGCAGGCAGGCAGGCAGACAGTCAGGCAGGCAGGCAGGCAGGCAGGCAGGCAGGCAGGCAGACAGGCAGGCAGGCAGAGGCAGGCCGGCAGACAGGCAGACAGGCAGACAGACAGACAGGCAGGCAGGCGGGCGGGCGGGCGGGCGGACGGACGGACGGACGGACGGACGGACGGACGGGACGGACGGACGGACGGACGGACGGGCGGGCGGGCGGGCGGGCGGGCGGGCAGGCAGGCAGGCAGGCAGGCATACAGTCAGGCAGGCAGGCAGGCAGGCAGGCAGACAGACAGACAGACAGACAGACAGACAGACAGACAGACAGACAGACAGACAGACAGACAGACAGACAGACAGACAGACAGACAGACAGACAGACAGACAGACAGACAGACAGACAGACAGACAGACAGGCAGGCAGGCAGGCAGGCAGACAGGCAGGCAGACAGACAGGCAGGCAGGCAGGCAAGGCAGGCAGAGGCAGGCCGGCAGGCAGGCCGACAGACAGGCAGACATGTTATGTTATGTTATGTTATGTTATGGTATGGTATGGTATGGTATGGTATGGTATGGTATGGTATGGTATGTTATGTTATGTTATGTTATGTTATGTGCGTCTCATCATATATATACAATATAAATAGTATCCCAAAATATATATAACAATACAATTGTACGTACGGCTCTCTATACAGAGATATAAGAGACGATCAGTTTGCAAGTGGTACAACTAATGTCATAACATTATCCCAGTTATGCACTTTATACAGATTTAAAATGTAAAGTAGCTATCCCGCAAGCAACAGCAAAGTGTTACATAATATGTATACAGTTTGCAAACGTACTGACGACGAGGTATATATATATATAACTTACATATTTTGAGAATGAAAACTCTATAGACACAATATAAACCAGCCCAGTCAAACCCCAGAAATGAAGCGTTGAATTAAGATTTACCAGCTCATAATTCATTTTACGGATATTCAATCACAGTATTTTATCAGGAACCCGTTAAAATCCTATACTTTAAATCGGCACATACACATTATTTTATATCACCTGAACACATGGATAGAGTTTTGATAAACAGTTTTATAGTGTAATGTTGCCGTTATTTGGCGCGTTAGATTCTTTAAGTAACCTTAGTTAATCGAAACTTTATTTCCATGTACAACAAATAACGTGTTTTTAAAGCTGTAATAAAAGGAAAATAAATTATAAAATATTAAATTCTGGAAAGAGTGTATCAAGAGAACAGAACCATTCCTTATGAACGCGTCAAAAAAAGAAGAAAGAAAAACATGTAGTTTATTAATTCGATCAATGCCAAGCTGGTAACAGTGCAACAACAGAGACATTCTGCAAATTCGTATCTTATTAGAGAGAAAACCCGACACATTATTCAGATTTAAGCAAATATAAATAAAACCTGGAATTATAAATCGTAAACAATGTGTCTGCTGCATGTCTCTGTAATCGAACCCTGTCTGTAGTATCCTTAACGGTTTATTCTCTTATGTACTTGCTAATTGCAAGTCTTTCTTGGTGACTTTCTATGTTTGTTTGTATTTTATTCATATATACATGATCATCCCTTTATCGCCTAATAGTGCCGCCTAGTGTCCTACAGGATACAGCTTGGTGGAAGTTCAATGACATTAGGGTAAAGGAGAGTTTTTTGATGCACCCAGTTAAGGAAACAGCGGTCCCACGTGCTACTGATTGCTCCAAGATAAGGAGGTATCGTAGAATTATGTACATATACGTGCCCTGTTTGATTTAAATTGCATTAACATTTTCTTTACAAATTATGAGGAAAAACGTTCTAAATAAAATAGAGTCACCGAATACTGGATTAAATGCTTCAATAAAGAATTTCGTAAAAACGGTCCCAATTGTGAAAACTGTCATAAATGTAATAACATTTTACTATATAAGTGAACAAAATGTGAAACAATAAAAACCTTAAACGTTAAAACCTTTTTCTTGTTGACTTTCTATGTTTTTGTATTTCATTCATATATACATGATTATCTCTATATCGCCTAATAGTGCTGTCTGGTGTGTTAGAGGATACGTCTTGGTGAAAATTCAATGACAACAGGGTAAAGGAGAGCTTTTGTTGAAAACAGCGGTCCCCCGTGCCACTGATTGCTCCAAGATAAGGAGGTACGCCTATCGTTAAGTCATGCATATCTATACCCGCCCTGTTTGACTTAAATTACACCCACTTTTTCTTTACAAATTATGAGGAAAAACTAACTAAAATTAAATCACTGAATACTGGATTAAATGTTTCAATAAATGTTTCATTTTAAATAATGTTTGGTCAAAACGTTTTGAAATCGTTTTTCTTACAATGCGTACGTATATGTTCATATAGATAATGTTATATTTGTTTTACTTATTTTGAGGTGAAATCTTTCAAACAGTTTTACTGGAAAATGGCGTACAATATTTTGTTATTTGTTTTTGTTTTTTGTTTTACTAAATCTACAATTAGATTACCGCTTTCATGATTTAAAAGGTATTTGTGTCATCCGTGTTTAATTCATCATGTTAAATATCCGTTAACGCTATTATTAATATATTTATGTTTTCATTTTTATATTTAATGTTAATACTACCGCATTCAGTGGTATTTAGAATATGTACTTGCCATTAGGTATGACCGCTTGATTCAAAGATTCGTATATTTCTAAATGTATGCACATTATGTATGCACATTTAGAATCACCAAAAGCGTACGCGAGAACTGAAATAATGTCATCAACATGTATATAATATAAATTCTCGATCTGTTTATGCAATATTCTCTAATTTATTGTTTGAAAAAAAACAAAAAAACTGTGCATTTCAGGGTGCCTAGACGTCGAATATGAATCGAGATATTTTTTATTACTTTCTATATGTTTTCATATACCTGATATGATTGTACAGAATGTAAACCGACGCTCCTGAATCTGTTTGCAATCTTCGCGTAGCTATCCTCTAAGCTTCGCAAAGCCAAACATTCATTTTGACCCCTACTGTTTACATGTAATTTTATTGACAGCCGAAAAACAAAATGGCGACGGCGGAACATTCCATTTTTCTAGGGTAGGGTGACTTAAAAAATCAGTTGACCAATAGTGTAAATAATAAAATATAAACGCACTATACTATTTACCTACCCTTTATTTGCTAGATTTAATGTTTTTCATTCCAAAATAAAAGATAAGTATGATCGATTGCTGGAGGTGCTGAACATTTCTAAAAATAATGCCGCCATGTCGTTTTAATTTTACATGTGAAGCATAACGAATGACTATGGCAAGATTGTAAACAGATCCAGAAGCGTCTATTTTCATTCTGTCTAACCATATCAGGTATAAAAACAAATAGCAAGTAATAAAAAAAAATCTCGGTTCATATTTGACGTCCAGGCGGAAATTAAAACAGAAAAAAAAATAGTCAAAAAATATACTGTATAGTTTTAACTTTTTGAGTGTGTGTTCAGCCGCAATTAAAAGCAACACTTTCCATTAAATTAACTTAATATACCGAACATACACGGATCTTCGTTCCAACTTAAAGTTCCTAAGAGAAGACGTTTCGAATAAAATTATGGAAGTAAGAAATACTTTTTTAAAAATATGTGTGTCATTGCATTCAAGACTCAATTTCTGATCTAAGCATGGTCTGGGTTTATGCCAGAGTGTCTCTTTAACACAAACGAAACCATACGTAGGGATACGAAATTAAATGGGTGGCAACATATCAAGTTTGTTTCAATCAGAAAAAAATAGCGAATCAATGAAGCATGCATAGCGAGAATTATATTTGTATGAATCTGTTTCATTGACACGCCTTGTATTAAAAGTTTGTTTAAGTCAATCAGAAAAACACACACACATGAAAACGTACTTTTTAAATAAACCGTATTAAGTTTGTCAGGCTGTTTAAACCTTCTTTCCGAAAGAACAGGCCTAATGGCGCCCTGTACCATTCGATTTGCGATAGAATATTAAACATCAATATATAGCGGAAATACCCATTATGCGTTTCTTTTTCCTTTCAGTATATGTTTAGGAACTCAAGAACTGAAATGATTTCATAACATAAATTATATATGATTAACATCGAACATGTTCATTGACTGATCTTCTATTTAAAGATAAAAACAATGTTTAAGTTAATCCGAAAAAGGTACCATTTCCCACCAAATTGACTATATGCGTCGTAATCGCCTATATGAAAATCCTGAGTTCAGGGTTCATTTAAATTGCATGTATGCGGCATTTTCTTTTGAAGAATACTTGAAGAATCCGTGCTCTAACTGAACATTTGGTATCGCACTTCTTCGTGCATGTGCACATTTTTCTTTAAAGGGACATACGGCAATCTTGATTTTTTTAAAAACTAGCGGGGTCCCTTAGTTTTTCTGCATAAATTGCATTTGTTCAATCATTAATGTTAATTATAAGAATTGTATTAACCATTTGTTTTTGTATTTTACTAATTTTTGATATTATTGCACCAGTAATATATTAAAACTTATAGTATAATAAGACGAAATAGTGAATACTTAACATTTAATTTATTTAAATGTAACCAGGGTAAAAGTAAAAATGATACTGGATATATAAATCGAGACACCCGTTTCAAATACTTCAAGATTGCAGTGTGTCTCTTTAAAGCGTGATTCCCCTGAAATCAACAACTTCTGCTGTTTTAACTTGTTTTTTCTTTCAAAGTATATGACCATTCGGTGAAAAAGAAGAAAGGGAAAATATTACTTTTGAAGAGAGAAAAAAGTCGGGAAAACTTGTAAATTTAAATACAGTGCGATAAAACACTAAAACAGTAATGAAAAATAAAATGCAATCACTTGAGCCATACCAATTGATAACAACAAGGGTCGTTATCAAAGACTTTATGACTTGTTGCAACCGTTATTGATACCCCGTCGGTCTTGGCCTCGAATTATTCAGGGTCGATATATTAACTGGTTAAGAAACACCAGCATAATGCTGTATTTTCAAATATGGTTGTTGTATTTACCTGTATCTATTGATTGTTATCGATTTTTATCGAATGTAGCACGAGTTTAATGCGTATCGGCCCTACCAAAAACAACGATGGTGTTGCCTTTTAATTTATAATTTTAATACCATTTTACCGATTTTTAAAAGTCATATACCGATAGAAAGAGTATGAAATTTTCTTTCTTGATAACTAATTTTTTGTTATTAGTCGGCGATAAACACTCTATTTAACTGCTTAGAAACAGAATTCGCGAATTTAGCCGTAGAAATATCGACCCTGAACTATTACACAAAATAAATAGTGCGTGTTTTATCACGTACTCTTTAAACACTTTGTCCTAAAATCGTGTTAACGAAATGTTAAATAAATTATAGTGGATATTTCAAACATTTAATAGCATCGATAGTATTCCTACAGGAAACCATACTACTTCAAAAAGTCAAGGAAATTATACCATTAAAAAAGGAAATATGTAACGGCTCATAATACCGCACATATCACGAACGTGTGGTACTGCGTGTCTGTGCTTGTGGCCCAGAATAGTACAGAGCAGTAACGTGTTACATGACAGTAAAAGAACAGTCACGTGCTACAGAGCAGTCACGTGCTACAGAACAGTCACTTGCTACAGAACAGTAACTTACTGAACAGTACTGTGTTACATGACAGTAACTGAATATAATCGTGTTACAGGACAGTAACAGAGCAGTAACGTGTAACATAACAATAACGTGTTACAAAACAGAGATATGTTACAGAACATTAACATGTTACAGAAAAGTAACGCGTTACATAATAGTTACGTGTAACAAGAAAGGCATGTGTTACGTGACAGTCATGTGTTACATGACAATAACGTGTTACAGAACAATCACGTGTTACAGAACAGTTACGTATTATAAAGCATTTACGCGTTACATGACAGTCACGTGTTACAGAACAGTCACGTGTTACATGACAGTAACGTGTTACAGAACAGTTACTTATTACATAGCAGTTACGCGTTACATGACATTCACGTGTTACTGGACAGTAACGTGTTATAGAAAAGAAACGCGTTACATAAAAGTAACTTGTTACTGAACAATTACGCGTTACAAAACAGTCGCGTGTATACATGCAGTTCGAACAATCACGGCATGAAACACATTAAATGATAACTAGTACAGTAGCCGCGTGGCAACCTCTAAAATGACGAACTGACCATGCCTCTGTATCGATCCATTTCCATTTAAAGCTGGACAAACATTTGGATTTCCGTTATTCTATCACGACCATGCACTTATGTCACCGTATAACTGTCCTTTTGACCAGTGTTCATGCAGCGTACATTAGTACATGTAGAGTAGCCATCACATGGCTGAGGTATGTAGCAGAAATACAGAAATAATATACTGATAACAGCAATACAGAAACAATAATATACTGAAAGCCAAAATAAACGCACCACCATTTTGAATATACAAGTTCAGCATACTGTTTCCATAAGCATAACCTAATCTACATGGACTGTTCGAAACTGTTCCCTGTAAACATTTCCAACGGAGAAAAAAACAAACACTAACAATGTTTGAAAAGCAACATTATAAAAGTGGTGCGTTTGTTTTGACGTTTAGTGTATCTTCGAACCCATTTTGGCAGACGGCATCGAATATTGAGCTTGCTCTTTTGTGTGTGTGTGTGTGTGTGTGTGCGTGCGTGCGTGCGTGCGTGCGTGTGTGCGTGCGTGTGCGTGCTCGTGTGCGTGCTCGTGTGCGTGCGCGTGTTTGTCGTTTTAAGGTTTAACGTCCCTCCGCCATAAGACCATTAAGACATCTTAAAGGTATAGGTTTTTCTGTGCAGAAAGAGTTAAATATTGCCCTCAAACGTCATGCAGGGCTAAGGCCAATTGGCCTTTACCAAGGACTATTCTCTATAATAAAGGAGTAAATCTCTCTTTTAGCTTAAAGGGAAATTCTATGCGGAAGAAAGACATTTCTATTCTATTTTGTTGTTGTATGTATACTATTGTAATTGTTTTCAAAATTTAAAAATAAATCAAGTGCGTATCTTCGCATCATCCTGTACAAGCACGCACAATTGTATCGCAAACTCTTGAGCAATTTATCTGTACCTGTATGGTATACGTTTCCGTCACAACTGACGATTACAACGCGGGTTAGTTGCGCATTAATCAATAAAAAGAAAAAAGGACAGGAAATGCAGAAGTACGACATTTCTTAGTCGCTAATTGCGTGATCATCGGTCATGTCTATAGTAGCGCCCCCCGGGAATACACCCAGGCAGCATAGCACCGAGACTCGCTAGAAACATAACAATCTTTAGAATGACAGCTTGGAAAGCTCCTGTTTGTAAGATACCAAATCAGGAGCCTCAGCCGCAGTGGCTGCATGGTAGACTATTCCAACGACAAACTGTTCTTTGGGAAAAAAATTAATTTGTCGTTTCAAAAGAAGAAAATTGTCTAAATTTCACAGAGTGATTCGACCTGGTGTGAGATGAAGCAGGTGTCAGGAGATCGGATGCTGGTGTGTCCGAAAGAACGTGAATGCACGTAAAGAGCATAGTGAGTTGAATCTTTGTACTCCACGGTTTCCCATTCGAGGTGCTCCATCATATATGCCACTACTAGTGTTTCTATAGCGGTTGGTGATGTACCGTGGCGCCCGACTCTCGACAATCGCTACCTTCTTGATGATAAGCGTCTACGTGGCAGAATGGTTAACGACGTTGCATTGTAAACCTTCGCCTCTCACCGCTGCGGGTTCGAATCCCACTGGGAGCTCGACTTGTAAGTGAGGAAGTGTCGATTCTTACGGATGGCGGGAGATGTACAGTACTGGTTCTACCCAGGAAAAGTGGGTGGTCTGCCTCCACCACAAAAAATCGACCGTCATGTATAACCTTGCATGTGTTGAAAATAACGTAAAATATCATACAAACAAACAAACAAACCTTCTTGATGTGCTCTTGGTGTGAGAGCTCCAAACGGTAGAACAGTACTCTAGGGTGGGTCTTACTAGAGAGAAGTATGCCGAGAACTTTGTCTGTTCGTTGGAAATCTTCAGGATCGTTCTCAAGAATCCGAGTGTACTGCTCGCCAATGTTGATTGTTTTGTCGACTGCAGTTCTACACCAACGTACTTTGATGAATCCGTGGTCTCAAGGATTTGAGTTTTAGACTACATGCGATCTTTTTATGGTGACTCGGAGGGTGTTGTATTTGTCTGGGTGAAAATATATGCCCCACATCCTTTCCTATTCGGCTAGTCGATCTAGGTCAACTTGGAGGGCAACGCTTTCCTTTCTTGTTTTAATCGGTCTAACAGTGCTTGATACAGTCTTCATCAAAGAGAACTCTTGAACGTAGTCTGTCCGGTCCAAATACGATGCCTTGGGGTACTCCGCTAATGACTGGTCAGTGTCTGAAGTGGCGCCGTCTACTAGGACTTGTTGCTCTCTTTTTGATAAGAACGAATGTATCCACATCACATCCATTCCATAGT